>APFE030346238.1:231000-296912 GCA_000404065.3 Pinus taeda | reverse complement strand
GGAAAATAACCCTGCATATCATTCAAAGGCAAAGCACATTGATGTTCAGTATCACTTTGTGAGGGATATGATAGAAGACAAAAAGGTGTTGCAGGTAAAGGTGGACACTTTGAAGAATACTGTAGATGCATTGACAAAATCTGTGAGCTCTAAGAAGTTCTTTTGGTGTAGAGAAACAATGGGTGTTGCAGGGCTGGATAAATGACTAAGCTCTCTTGTGGCCCCCTATGGAAGGAAAACAACAAGTGGGAGAATGTTGGGTTGTGTTATATTCTTTCCATGACTAGCCCACGTAGCTAACCGAGGGCTTACAGGGGGGGCAGAGCCCCCCCTTCATTGCGCCGATTGCATAGTGGGGGGGTCATAGGGGGTTTGAGGGGTGCAAGTAATCCCCCTCTATGGGGTCTGGGGCAGCGCCCCAGAAAATTTTGTTTTTGGACCCTATATTAGGTTGGGTGGACCTACCTATGGTTTTTAGCATGATTTTCGCACATGGTTTTGGACGTGATGGTTTTCGCTCCATGGTTTTGGACGCAATGGTTTTTGGTCAATGGTATTGGATGCTTTGGCATGTATAAATATGTATTATAACATTGAAAGGAACTTAATGAAAAGTCAAACTAGTAGTCCCAGTTTTGGGATCCAGGGGAAAATCTCTGTGTGTATGTGTTTTATGTGTTATGCTCTCGTATTTTTTATTTTTTGTGTTTTAGAATTCGTATGCAGGTAATTTCTATATGGGGTTAAAACCTCCAATAATCTATAGTGACGATATTTCCATTATGAGGGAAGCACATCTTATGGAAAACTGTGTATGTGACAAATTACTTGACATAGGTGTAACTACAACCCAAGAGGATGTTATAATCTAATGGAGAATCAATTACCTAAATGTCAATAGAGACAGTCTTGCCGGAAACGGTGATAGGAAAATTGCGATATAAGCCAAGGGGCTGAGGTGGATGACCATCCCAAGCTTGGAGAGTGATGGTGGAAGGAGACAGGTTAGGTCAACCAAGTTTTTTCCAAACAATAGAAACCATCACATAGGTGGAGGCACCTTCATCTATGATACATCACTGAACAGTGTCGTTTCTTATGGAGACTGGTATTTGAAATGAAACAAATAAAGGGAGTGGGGGATGTTATGATTTGTCAACGTCAAAGACAATCATACGATCGTTAGAAGGGTCCACAATAGCTAATGAAGAGAGTGGAGATTTTTGTTGGGATGGGCATGTCTATAGGACTTCTAACGTTGACATGGTAGTAGGAGACTGCCCCAAGTCATCTACTATGCTATAGGTACGGGAGGATTTAGTAGAAGTAGTGTTTCGATGTAATGGACCTTTGGGGATCTTGGGGATAACCTCTACCTTAGGTATAGGGATCTGTAAGGTACCATTTTATGATGACATAGGCTTAGTGGAAACTTGGGGTTGGGACTTAGTAGCTGAGTTAGCAGGTGGATTCTCATATTGGTGCGATCAAGTGTGAAGTTTGACTTGTTCGGTGTTGACTTCATTGGAATTTATCATAAGAATTTGATAATTGTTGTGACCAAATGGTGGAGATGGGGGAGATGCATGACCTTGCGTAGGTTGATAAATGAGATATCTTTTGTGAGGAAAAGAATTGGTAAGCACAACCTGTTGATATGAAGTAGGAGGAGGAGGATGAGCTATGGGTTATGGTCCTCGTGAAGCAGTTCCTTGAGCTTCCCATACTTGACACATTTGACGTAAAATGGAACACTCACGAGTATAATGGCCATACACACCACAAGAGAAACATGGTTTTTCATACGAATATCCTTATTTTTCTTGGGTTGGCCATCCTGCTGCTAGGTAGTAGGATTAGGCTGGTTTGCAAGTGCATTAAGTGGTGGACCCTGGCTACCTTGATTACCTTGAGATTATTGGTTTCGATTACCTTTACCCTAGTTCCTCTTCTTAGGTTTGGGGGGATTGGTTGTGCTCTTCTTAGCATACACTTTACCTTATGGAGGAGGTTGTTGCTGTGGTAGAGGTGGAGGAGGCATGGGGAGCTAGGGCGCTGCTGTTGGTAATGCTAGTGTGCTAGGTGGTGCATATGAATAATAGGGAGATGGGGAAACATTAGGATAGGTAGATGGAGCAACAAATGGCCTTGACATATGTTGATGTGGATGGGGATATGGATATGATGTGCTTGAACATGGATAAGAGTTGCTATGTGGAATATTTTGGGAGAGATAGGTGTAAGACGAATTGGTCCCTCTTAAGGGTTGACCATAACTCATTAGAGGTGGAACATATGGTTGATTTTGAGGGTGTGAAATGGATCAAATAATACCATTAATGAAACGAGATGGCCTTGGTGCATTAGTAGTGCTAGGCCCAGGTAGATCGAGAATGACAGCATAAACATAACATGAATGGGTATAGATCAGGTCAAATTTCAAGGCTACTTGGAGCGCATATTTCATAGATTGGGGGAAGTCAGAAGCGACATCTTTAACAATGGGGGCCAAAAGTGATTTAAGGAACCAATCCGTATAGATGTGGTCTTCGAATTCAAGAAATTTACATATGTTCCTCCTTCTACGCCATTCTTGAACATGGTCAGATAGGCAAGTGGCAGAAGTTTGACAGAAAGAAGTCAATATTTCGGTACTAGTTCCATAATGGAGAGGTAATTGTAAATAGGCTATAAAATATTTGGCAAGAGTTGTGAAAGTAGAATGAGTGGCTCTAGGTTGATCAACGTACCACTTAGCAGTAGCTCCAGAAATAATGTATTGGAATAGGTGAATATGGATGGAGTCTTCAGTGATATAATTGGATGAGCACCACATATGGAATGAGCAAACATTATTTGTGGGATATTCTCCTGGATTACCTTCAAACTTGGGGATGTCGAAAGGAATCTTAGTAGGAATATCTTGCCAATTAGGATCATGGAGAAGAGGATCATTGATGAGTTGGCTAAAATTGGGGAGACTCAAACTAACCATAAAAGGAAGCAATGGAGTAGGAGTGACCGTACCGATGGAGGTTCCAATTATGGGGTTACCCTAGTTAGTATCTAGGTTACCACCTTGTTTCCCGCACATTGGTGTTTGACATGGTGACAGTTTGGGGTTGAGAAGACGTAGAATCATAGGAAGAAATGGAAGAATCAGTAGAACCAAAGTCATAATGAGGAATCGATGGAGGACTAGGAGGATGTACTCCAAGTCGACGAGGAGGAGTAAGATGTCCTACCAGAAACTAAGGGAAAAGCCCTCGAATTCTCTGCGACAAATGCCTAGGGGGGTGTAATGATGTCAAGACAATTATGAATCTAAGGACTAAAGGGCGATAATAGGAGTAAAAGAGAAAAAACAACAAGAAAACACCTAGTCCAGTGGTTGCAAGTGTAAGTAACTATATTAATGATGCTACTCTAATACAAGCAAGCATGTCCTATCAAAGAAAAAGACCTCTAGATTATAGGTGGTCTAAATCCTCAAATAATATTAAATCTACTATTTCATATGTCCTTGCAAAGAACTTCTTACTTGATGGAACCTCATCCCCACAAGCAGAGTTGTCAAGAGAAAGGTAGGGTAGATAACCAACTTCTTCCCATAGTGAGTCCTATAGGGTGTTTTCCTATGATTGGTTACTACAATTACCTTCGCCCCACAAGGGTGGTCGAGTCTTGAGATTCTTGGTGATCAACCACTACACAGGATTCCTTGGCATGGTTGGGTAGCCCTGAGGAGAACCGATCACATGATGACTTAGCCTGACTCCCTCCGAATTGGGTTTCTGATGCACTCTGACTTTGGACCAATGGGGTGGTGAAGGATTTTAAGCTCCCTAATATGTCAACTTCTACGTCTTGATGTAAGTGATCGATGGGTGTTATTGGAAGCCTATCCCACCAATTCTACACCTAAATACACAAATGTTTTATCCCTGGTGCCCAAGTGGGCTTAATCTATGTATGCTCAATTATTAAGGTGTAGTGTTTCAAGTATTGGCTTGGCATTGTTAACCAAGCTCACATTCTCTTAGGGTGTGAGTGTGTGAAAATTATTTGTCAAGTGGATGAGTTAATTGAAAATGTTTTATGATGCCATATGATGTTAAACATAAAGTGTTGAAATACTATAAATAATGCTGAGAAGGATAAAAAACATAGACAACAAATCAAGCACACAGAAACCCACCCAAAAGGCTATCAAACAGATAAGTAAGAGAAGGAAAAAAGCTACTAAAAGACACATAAAATGAATAAAGGACCTAATGTCAAAGGGATTGTGATCTAGAGGCACTAATATGCTATAAGTAGTGCAGACACATAGAAAAAATCTGAGGTAAAAAATACTACAAAGGATAGGTATGAAGCTCTAAAACCTAGGATGATCAAGGGGATCCTAAGAGGGGAAGGAAAAACCCAAAATATAAAGGGAGAAAAGGTGAAATAAACCTATCCACAAGTGTTGTAAAGTAATGGATCAGTCTCTAAAAATCAGTGGTTGAATATGTTGAAACCCAAGACTCCTCACCCAACCAATCTCTTCCAAAAAAGGTGGAGGTGCACTCTAAACCGTAGGGGGGTTTTCATTATTCAAAGAGAAAAAATAAGAGAATATAGGCCTAGGGAAGATTGAAATAGAGATAAGAAACCCTTCCCAGTCTACACATAGCACTCTCGGAAAGACTAAAAAAGTTTTGAAAAATTCTTGGAAAAAAATCCAAAACATGGTACTGACCTGGAAACAATGGAAAACACGGATAATTGGCCAAAAAGTGCATTTTGGAACATATATATGGGGCTGAAAAGTGTGTTTTTCTCCTGGGACTCTTGATTGGTAGATCTCACACATATTTTTCTGTCTCCTGCTTGACTGATACTCGTGACCTACAGAAAGCACCAAAAAACCACCAGAATATGAAAATTTGACAAAAAGGAAAGAAAACTATAAACATAAACTGAGAGACTAAAAAAAGCTATAGAAAACCCTAAAATTTACTGAAGCGTCAGTCACCCAAGAACTGAATTAATCCACTAGTGGAGTTGCCATTTGTTGACGGTAAATGTAGCTAAAGATCAAGTGGAATCACCATTGGTTTGTATGAAATTTCTTGGAATGTGTACCAAAAACACTTCACTTAAGTCATTGGTGACACGTGACCATAACAATAATTTGTGGCTTCTTACGCTTTTAAAATGAAATAATAAAACAAGAAAACCTGCAACAAAAAGACATATGCGATCGAAAACAACAAACAACAATATATATCCAATGTAATAACCCAATATGGAAAGACTTTTAAATGAATAATAATCTTTATTGATAACACCTAGTGAAGGATATCTACAAAAGAGTCTGCAAATCCCCCTCTGTGAGATGGGTTCTTTGATGTTCTTGATGCTTCAGTAATCGATTCTCTCTATCAATATGTGAAAAAACCAAAACAATGTGTAGAACTCAAGTGGGAGCTCAAATCCAAGAAGACGGTAATGGTGATGATGGTAATGATCATGATGAAGAATGAATGAAAACCCTCTTATTTATAACAAAGTATTTAGTTGATCTCGAGAATAGAGAATAATAAATTAATATTGACCAAATCAAGATCTAACCATTATGAATACTTTAGTCTATTTTTTGGAGAGGGAAAAGATATTCAAAATGGTCAAATATCTTTATTTAGAAATAATTAACAAATAACATGATTTATTAATTATTTCATGAGGATTAAGAATGGTGTGAAATTGAAATAATTATTAAATAGTGATTTAACAATTATTCCAATAATATATTTAAGGAATAATAAATAAATAGTGCTTTATTTAATTTTCCCTAGTTGATTTGGTGAAATGTGACATAGAATAATTATCAAACAATGAATTAACAATTATTCTTAGAGAAAATAAAATAAATAATGTTTTATTCAATTATTCTCATGTTTTTTTTTTTAATTTTAATTAGAAATAATTTTTAAAAAATAATTTACTAAATTATTTCCATAGTGAAAGTCATTTTTCTATGGTAAAATTTATCCTACATGGTGCATTTCGATCTTTCTAGTTAGAAATGGCTAGGTGATCATTTTTTTGTGATAACAATAAGATTAGATTACATCATAAAAGTTTAGAGAGAAAAGAGAAAAAGCTACCTTTTAAAATCATATTTTCAACTTATCTCCCTACGATTTTACTCAAATTTCTATCGAGAGCACTCATTATATACAAAATGTATTTCCTCATTCAAATATTACCCATGTTGCATACTTTTGATGGACCTTGTTACACAAAAAATGAGAAATACATGGAAAAATGTGATTGCAATCACGTTTTTCATGTATTTCTCATTTTTCATGTAGAAAGGTCTATTGAAAGTATGAAACATGGCTACTCCTTAGATGAGGAATTAAATTTCACATCAAATTAGTGCTCTCGCTCGAAATTTGAGTAAACCTGTAGAGAGATAAGTTGAAAATATGAGTTGAAAAATAGTTTTTTTATTTTTTATTTTTTAATATTTTTACTTTATTACTCCAAAAATGGTGAATCATCCCCCATGGTTTACATCATCATTTTGAATCCTATTGGTTTTGATAAAGTTTATTTGGTTGTACATTTTTGTTTTGAGACCCATTTTAGACCTCAAAATTTCTATAATGAAAGAGTGATATCAAACCTTAAGTCAGATCCATGAATAATAAGTATACAGGTTACCAATTATGAATTAGTTCACAATTGATAACCATCGTGAAATCCCATATATAAATAAACAAACAATTTCAAGTAAGAAATAAGTTTCCAACTAATGAAATAGTTCATTAACTTTCAACACATGGACTACAATCACATACCATTAAACAACCACAAGAATAATCTCATAATGTTCAATAACACATGAAATATATGGTTGTCTCGACCCAAAATAGATTTTCAATATTGGTACTTACATATCCCATGTACAATTACAGAAAGCATCCAAGAAACCCACTATTGGGAATCCAAAACTCTCACTTGATCTTCACAACAAATTTACAAGCTTTCCCTTTTAAAGTTCTCTAAGGAATCCAAAACTAAAAGTCCTTTCTAAATATCCATGAGGGTATATTTATACAAAGTTGGGTGAATTTTCACCTCCCATGACTTTTTGAATACCCTCATGGATTTTCAACTTCTTTGATGACCTTTCAACTTATTTTTACACCTAATTTCTATTTTGCTTTTAATTCTAATTTTAAATTATTTACATAATGACATGAAAATTAAAAATAATAAAATAAACATCACTCATGGAACTAATTCCAAAATAGTCGAAGACATGGCTTGAAATTTGAATTCTTGAGTGAGGTAAGTGTGCCATGCTTTGTAATTGGTAACTAAGGATACTACTTTTCTCAATATCAAACTATCATAGGAAATCTTACATTCGAAAGGATTGAGCACTATTGTTTTCATGTCTGCTTCTACCTAGTGGAATAAAGTGGATAACATTGTATGCAACTTTGTTGGTTGTGCTACATGTTCCACAATATGTTTTCTCATGGGATTTAGATCATTCTAAGCAATGGGCATCTTATGTGTATCTACAAATTCTTGAATTTCTTGTTGGGTGTCTTGCTCTGGCCTTCCACATATTATTTGATGGAGACTATTTTATGAGACATGATAAGAATTGCTATCATGGTATGACATTTGCTAATAATTTCTCATTATGTTGATCACATATTTCCCCAACTTCTCATGAGCTTGGAAGATTTATTTGATTTTTTCCTTAACCTTTTCCCTGACAATTTCATCCTTTCTTGGTAAATCAACTAGGGAATTAGGAAATTTTTTGCCCCACTTGTACATTATTTCCATGACAGCCATAGTATCCCTTAATAGGACTTTTGTCTTGAGTTCATTTTGATTGGACATGAGTGAGGAGGCTACCTTCTAAATCTTGATCAACTCTTTGTGTAATTGTTTCATGACATCTTCTAGTATTATGATTTCCTTCAGTGTTGCTGCTCAAAAATTGTCTCCATGGGAGCTTGATGCAAATAAATTTTGTATTCTCTTTATGAAGCCTCTTATTCTCTTATTGTGAATTGGCCAGATTCTTCTCCAGATCTTTGACCTCGTTTATAAAATTCTCAATATTTCTTCTAGTAGTGGATGAGAAGGCCAATTTAACAGAAGGATTGATAATATTTGTCACTATATCTCTCTTTGTAGTCATTGAGATTAGGTTTCCTCATTCTCACACTAAGCACCCGCACCTTTCTTGAATGTTTCTACACAAGCCACAACCAAACTTGAAACAAGCAAGGTCTAAAAATTGATTCTCTTCACTAGTTGAGATTCCCAATTCTCTGAGTGACAAATTTTCTTTGGTGAGAAGCACATCAACAAGGGTAGTAGGCTTGATATTCATGCTAGTCACTATGAATTGGGATTTGTTCTCAGCCTAATTCTTTTTTATGGCTTCCCCTTGTGCTTATTTTTCAGCCGCTTCTTTTGCCAATCTTTCTACTACTTGTCTTCTTGCTTCCTCTTCTTGTATTCTTTTCTCTTCATCCCACCTCTTCTTTTCTTCTTCTCACTTATTCTATTCTTATTCTATTTTTTTTCTTATTTCTTCCTTATCCTTCTTTCTTTCTCTTCCTCTTATTTTATATTTTCTTCTCATTTCTTCATTTTCTCCTCCTCCTTCTTGGATTCTTGTTCTCTCTTCAACATTTTTTGTTTCTCTTTCTTTTCTTCCTCTTTGTAGCCTTCTTTCTTTTGGGAAGCTTTCTTGGCATATGCATCTTATATTTTGGATGATTCCTTGCTTGTATGTTCTGCACCATTTATTGGTTGATAACTACCATATCTCTTATTTTGGGAATCCATGGCCACTATAGCATTGTAAAAGTTCTTTATCCTTTCTTCTTCCTCATCAATGCTAGTGTGTGTGGCCATTTGTACTTTCACTACTTATAGTGAGATACAATGATGCCTTTGGAATCATACATGTGGAAGCTAAGCTAACCAAACATAAATCATTCTAAATCATTGGCCTCTACTTATGTTTCTTTGTCATTTTTGACACAGTATGTGCCTACATAAATTGTGAAAGTGGACCATGGTGCCTTCTTTGCACGTACTAACATGCATATCAACCTTGTTGTTACTGAATATGCTACTTCCTATAGGAATACTTTATCTGTGACAAATAGAGGAAGTTTGTGTGGAGTAATATAGGCTCTAAATACTATAATGCAGGTAGATTCTATCAGTGCAAACAAATAAGCAATATCATGCAATGCTTCCCTTGCTTTGTTAAACATACAAGGTCATTCAACATTAAGAGAATGGGATACAAGGTTGAAATTAATCCTTCAACTATTTTTGGTACATTTCCTTGTAACATGTATACCATAAGTGTCAGAAATTAATATGTACTAGTGGCATTTCATAAGATAAGTCCCATATTCATCCTATTACGTCAAACCAATGCCTCGAGCATATGACATCTAGTAGGTATGATGCCAAGTAGAACTCAGGTTGTTGCCCTACATGTATTTTTTGAGCTTGCTTTACCCTTTCCTAGATGGAAGCTACTAGAATATTCTCCCAATTGAATATGCTTCCCTCTTGAGTGCATATGTATATCAATGGTACCTAGATATCCTCAAATGTTTTCACATCCGGATTACCATACAACTAAAAACACATAACCACTACCATTTGGTATGCCATTCTTGATAGCTTGGTCTACTATATTCAATTAATTTTGTGCCAAAATTTTCTTGTGTCTTGCCATGAGCTATTTATGACATCCTTTATATATAGGGAAAAAACTTCAAACCATCTTTCTTTTAGTGCTATATGATAGTTCGAAGGTTTGTAATATTCGACAATATGAGAATAGATATATGTTTCTATAGGATTTCCATTACTATCTTAGATGGTCATTTATTTTGTGTCGATGCATTTTATTATCCATTCAATGGGATCTACACATGGAAGGATAGAAAGATGAGATGCTAATTTATGAAACCATGAATTATTCACATTTTGGCATACTTCACTATCTTCCTCATATTCTAGAACACCATTGCAAGAAAACAACTGATAGATTTTGTACCAAGTAATTTGTATTGATTTCGTATCAAGTAATTTGTATTGATTTATCAATAAAGTAAGTTGTATTTTCATATATTGAATTTGAGATTATAGAATGTTCCTTTATCCCTTCTTCACCACCTTCAACAATATCTTTCCTTGGCCTTCTTTTAGGGGGTGCCGTCTCTCCTGTTGGCAAAGAAATACTAAGGAACTCCAAATCTACAGTACCTGATATCTAAAAAATATTCATGGTGATAAACAATTCTAGTAAAATCGAAATATAACTGCTTTTCACTATGCAATTGATTGAATCTATGTATAACAAGTCAATTAGTTGTTGCACAAACTATAGCGAAATTTTGTTGTAGAGATAATGCGCTATAGTGATGTGATCAAGGGTGGGAGTATTGGGATTTGATATGGTGTTGTTGCACAATGAAATGAAGTAAGTTGTGATAAAGGGATTGTGCTACTGTGCAAGGGAAAGGGGATTAGTGGTGATGATATTTTTAATATTAACAATTAAATATACTTAGGGAGCTTATGTTGATACGCAAGGAGAATGTGAGTGGCGAAGTTGCAAATTACAGTAACAAGTTAGGTTGAGAGCATCATTGTGTAGGAGATAAGGGTATGCTAAGGATGGAGATTGTGTCACTACATGAGGGAAAATGGAAGTCAAATATTGTATGTGAGGCTTGGCATCATAGTGGAGGGAATGGTGTGATGGTGCACTATAGCACTAGGAATGGGTGAACAATGTGTTGTAGTAGAAAGAGCTGCATAAGCCTACATTATGGGATTAATAAAATGCTCAAGGAAAATTGGCTAAGTGTGGAAGTGATAAGGGTTTATAGAGTGGGGGATAATGCAAGGAAAGGTTTCCAAAATTGATGTGTGGGAATATATGAAAGCATAATAGAAAGTGAAAGGTCAAGTGTTAGGGAGTTGAGTGGTTATGCAAGAAAGGAAGCAATAAGGAGAATGAAAATATAGAGATGGGTGTGAGGACCTACTTGAAACCTAGTGTAATATTTTAGCTACTGGTGGTAGCACAACTATTAGAACAACATTCACATAGTACTATGCTTCAATGTGTTGATTAGCTAAGGGCTCTCATGACAAATAAACATTGTAGAAATGACTTGGGGTTCATCCCTTAAATAGTTTCGTCGCATGTGCGGGGGATTTTAGTGTGAATTAAATAGTCTTGCAAGAGGATTTTCACAAAGTCATATAGTGGTGCGATAACTTTAGGGGATTGTTGACAGAGTTTGATCCCACCAACATGAAAGCAGGTTTCCCCAATGAAAAGTCCCAATTAGACTTTGTACCATTTGGTGTAGGGGCCCTTCTAGAAATAAGACTTGACTACCATTTTTTTTATGGATTTCCTTGGCTACGATAGTCAACACAAGAGAGTAATGTACATCTACTTTTGAATGAACAAGTGAGTATGCCTTGTGGAATGTTTAGTTGTAGTATGTATCAAGGTTCTTCACCAGAGGGAAAATAAAAGTGAGCCTTTAAAAGAAGAGTAATAGTACTAATCTAATAAAACACACAAGCATATATATACGAAATATTAGTTCATCATATAGTGCAATAGTTCACTTAGAAGAAATGATCATTAGAACATGCACAAATCACCTTAAATAAGATAAGCCCCAAAGCCACCAAAACAATTCAATTTATTTAGTACAGATGAAAGCAACATTTATCACAAATATTCAAAGAATATTCTTACAATATTTATGACATACTCATGAAAGTGTGATGGCTCAATGAGCTTCAAGTATTAATCAAAAGTTCCAAGATACATTGGTACAATGAAAATCACTAGCTCCAATAGTGCAGTGTTAGATCTATCACTTGATCCTCAAAATAACTATCTTCCTCTCTAATGCCTAGTGGGAGTATCCAAGGTGAAAAGACATTTGCTTGAGCTATGAGGGTGTATAGATAACAAATGGGGTGACTCTTCACCTCCCTTGTGACTACCGAACTTCCCTCATGATTCTTTGACTTCTAATTTACATTACATTTCTCATATTATTGAAAATTACATAATTACATTCACAAATGATGTGGAAAAGGATTACCCATATGAAAACTTGACATAACACCTTGACAAGACATGACATGACATTAATGATATGGACTCAATAATGATGTGGTAATTTCAATCCATTCTTTCTATTGTTGTCTTTGTGTCTTCTTGAAAGACAATACATGCTCTTGCTCTTCCCCCTCCATAAGGCTTGAAGGTAGGGAGTCCTCACTATGATCTCGATCTTCAGATGTTGTCATAATGAGGTGCCCCTTCATCTTCTCATTTAATGATAAACTTGTCCTTATAGCTTCATAAGTGTCTTGTAGTATAGTTTCCTTCTCCTTCTCTTCAGTCGTTATCCTGTCATGTGAAAATATACTACATAGAACTAGAAATTACTCATGCCAAGATGCCATTAGCCTGAAAAACTCCTAGTCTAACATGATTCATGAAATTTAATCACTGATGGAGCTAAAACTAGGTACTGGACTAAGAGGAAGGCTCAGGGATTGTGAAATGCACAGTTCCAGAGGTAAGGAGTGAAGGACTATTGGTTATGACTGTGCAATGCATAGTTCTAGAGGCCTAAGTAGAAAGAATTCACAGTTCAGGAGCTCAGTGAGGCAAGCTTGCCTATTGAGATGACACAATGCATAGTTCATGAGAGAGAGAGGTTGGGAGATTTCTCAGTTGTGTAGTTCAAGGAGCCAGGGAGGTAGACTGCACACTAAGATTGCATAATCTGTAGAATGATAATGACAAGGAGGCTTGATTGCGTAGCTCTGGATGCTAGGAGGCCAATATTAGGCACTATGATTATGCAATGGACAGTCTTTGGAGGCATTAATTATGCATTGTGTAGTTATATGACACAAGGGGCATGATTGAGGCTTGACACTACATAATGCATAGTTCAAGGAGGCCAGGTTGGGCTCAATTTAGTCAGGCAGGAAATATTCAAAAATTTGGCTAAATGTGGGATCCGTGAAGTAGATATGAAACTAAGGTTGGACTTGGACATGATCACACACTCATAACAATTGATGACTTAACATAGAACACTCAACACTTAGAAGAAACATGGTTCCCTTATTACGACTGAAAAATAACATACTCCTCCAAGTGTGACACTTAAGTTACACTTTGCAACGATAGTGACGACATTTGTGTGATAGTGCATGAAACTTTGGGAATGGATATAATACATGTCTATGTGATAAATATGACCCATCGATATTAAATTGTCCTCTTGAAATAGACCAAAACAATGCTTTTACGATGTGTGATTCTTCCCATGCCAAAATATGATAGTTGAGTTTTCTTCCAAAAGATATTAGAAAACTTAGAGAATATACATGGAATGACTCTTACTACTAGAAATGATAGCATTAAAGGTCAATGTAGGCTCAAAAATTTGAAAGTAGGCTGAAAGTTTGGAGCATGTTGTAACAGTGACAACACTTGGTAACATACTTGTAGAACTCCAACATCTCTTCCTTTGTGTAATATTTTGTGCAACGTCTAGTTATTCAGGAGGTATTGATTCATTTTATGGATTACTTTAGCTTTCCCACTTAACCTGGTTATAGATATATTCCTCTTCATTCCTTTCTCAGTTGAGCACATTGATAAGTCCAACCATATCATAATTGTTTCAATTTAGAAGAAGGTTAATCTAGTCACGAGCTTTAGATAGTCAAAGTGTTAGTTTTCATATATGGTGTTTCTCTATTGCCAGCAAGCCTATTCAGTACCATGGAAGAGTCACTACAGGAGCACAAGTATTGCTTCGCTACCAAATAGCCTGATTGGTACCCCAACGAAGTTACTTGATTCACCTCTCTGAGCAGGAAGCCTTTATCTTCTTTCAGCCTTTATTATTTTATTTATAGAACTGTGCAAATCCACTTATTTATTTTATGGGGTGGAAGAGGGATCCCAACTTATTGAGAGAAAAGGAGGTTGTTCCTTCATAGAAGCATATCTATACATACATACATACATATATATATGTGTGTGTGTGTGTGTGTGTGTGTGTATGCTTCTATATATAATATATATATATATATATATATATATATATATATACACACACACACATCTATCATTATCATGCTCATTAATGTTTTCCCCTCGTCCTTCTCTACTTGATTAGATTAGCATGCAAAACACTGAAACATAAAGAATCAAGTGTAGGAATGAGGTTTAAAATATATATGGGTATCATGGTTATACACGAAAGATTTCCTTATGAAAGGATTGTAATTTCAATCAAAACATCGTCAACCAAAAGGTATGGACCAAGAGAAAGAAGAAAGACTAAAGGTTAGCCAATGTTGTAGTCTCACAAGTCCCTTTTCCATTTTTTCCACATGCATTGGAACCAAACAAAATTTTCAAAAAATTATTATTCACAAGAACGAAAAAACGAGGGAAAGATTGAACATGAAAAACAAACAAACAAAGAAAAACAACTGTATACATGGGGTATGGCATGACCCTAGACTGCTATTGAAAATATTGTTTCAAATCTTGGCCATTGACAGGAAGAAAGTCCATCTTCCCATCCAAATATTGGAGATCATAAGTGTGGTGGCCAATATTATCATGAACAACAAATGGTATGATCCATGGGGACTAGAATTTAGTGTGATTCCGTTTCTCTTCATGGTATTTATCCCACATTAATACTAAGTCTCCCACATTGAACTCCTTTTTCCCCATAGTCTCCTTATCAAACCATCGCTTGATATGATTATGATGAATGGAAAATTTTTCTTTTTTCTTTCCTCCTTTCTTCCTATAACTTCAAAATAGTATCCATCCTACTCTAAATCCCAAGACAAGGCTTAGCTTACGACTCTTGAGAAAGTTGAAGGGATGGGAGATATATGTTTAGAGGTGAGATGGCTTCCTTTCCATACACCAAAAAATAAGGGGAGGTTTTCAGAGAAGGTTTGTGTGCTTCTAGATATCTGAGTAGGATACCATTATGGTGCTTCCTAAAAAGAACTTTCTACCAAGTGATATGAATGAGCTTTAAGCCGAGTAGCCCTCTTTTGTCTCGCCAACTATAATCACCCTGGTGAAAAGTTCATGTAATAAAAATTAATAGAGGAAAAATAAGACCACGGTTAAGGGACACTTATTCCAAGTTGAATGTTGGGAAAATATATCCCAGTGGGAATCAATGGATGTGTGTTTTGGCTAAGGGAAATTGGCAAAGGCTAAAGCAAAGGCATTAAAAGGAAAAAAGGCATTTTTGTACATTTATTTATGAAAATAAAGGAAATTAGGAGAAAAGGAAGGTAAACGGTCACATGTTGCATGTGAGGAGGAAATTGAAGGAAAATAAATAATGGAAAATGAAGAAATTAGGGGCCTCATGCATAAAAGGGCTTCTGAGGATCAGTTCATGGCTTTTGTCAAGTTCAAGTTTGGAGCTCTCTCATTATTCTCTCTCTCTCGCTCTCTTGGTCACTTATAGTTTGTTGGGAGCACTCTAGCTAGGAGAAATGGAAAGAGAAAGAAAGGAAAGGAAAGGAAAATTAAGAAAGGATCAAGGAAAGGAAAGCATGAGTCAAGAAAATTCAACAAGAATACTTGCAGGTAACCTTTTGCATGTGTGATTTCCTAGCTAGTTTTGACATGCATGGCTTTACATGTTGGTGTATGGTTCTCTTTCTGTCTTTGGCATGGTTTTGTCTGGTTATGACAGTGGATTTCAGACTAGCCTAGCCTTTTTTTGGATGCCATGATATGTTGGGATGGTTATTTAGGTTTAGGAACTTTCGAATTTTCGGATGGATTTTAGAATTGGGGGTGGAGGTGGTCTCAGTGTTCATTCTCAAAGGCCTAGGAATCCCTTGACCGGTTTTGGCGAGATACACGGTAAAGCCTGCAGAAGCAGTCTTGGTTTAGGGCCTAGTGATCCAGGTTTGGATTGTGGTAAAGCTTAAGATACAAGGAGAAACAAAATTCCTCAAGGATAGTGATGGATTTTGGATGGAATTCCATGCTCTATTCAGTTGTGATCGAAGCACCAGTTTTGGTGTGATCGTGGTTGGATGCCAGGTAGAGGTGGTTTAACCTCTGGATTCCTTGGTTTTTCTATGAGATCCCACATTCATGCTTGGAATATGACACGAGGGTGACTAACTGAAAGAGAGATTTGGTTCAACCATTTCTATGGTCGGGTGGTACGTGGAAGTCTCGAACCTGGTTAGATTTGCCTATGATTAATAAAACTAAGTTCTGTCACTTTTGCATTGAATTATATGTGGATTTGATGGTTGTCAAATCTCTGATCTTTATATGGTTTTATGATGGTTATGAGCATGGTTTAATGACTAGTTTATGTCATGATTATTTCATAAATTTACCTGTAACTGTTAAATGGATGGATGCAAGACCTAATTGATGATGCAATAGTTCAATGGGTAGGAGGTAATCCTTCTGGTTATGTTTCATAAGTTATTTAAGTCATTTATGCTTTGTCTTGGATCCTATACCTATAGGTTGCATTGATGCCAAGTGTTTGGAAGAATGTCAGTCCTGGTTGGGGACGATCAGGCCTAGTCCTAAGGATGATATTTGATTGATCAAAATTGTTATGATGTTTTTAATGAATTCTAGAAGTTACAACAAGTTATGGGTAGAGACCAGGGTTCTGGGCTAGAAAAGTGGCTTGAAGCCAAGGGTCCTTGGTATAAAACTGGAAATTCTGGTCCACAGTCGCTGGCTGGTAGGCATCTGAGAGAGACTTTAGGTTGTTGGCTGCTCCCTTTCCCATAGAATGAGAGTGACTATGGCCTAAGAGCTACAGGATAGCAGTGGGACCCAGGGACAGGCTGTTTGAGTGGTTGAATTTTCTCTTGAGGGTTATGCTGATGATGTTGTATGACTGTATGTGATGTTATGTTGATTCCACTTCCTTAAGGTGACATAGGAGGTCAAATCTGATTGTAGTAGCATCTCTCCTCATGTTTACCCAAGTTGACATAGTTACTTTGGGTAGACCTGGGAGGGGGTGTTATAGATTAGTATCAGAGCAAGGTTACATTCTCTTTGGGTCATATTTGGTGCTACATATATGGGTGAATGTGTTGGTCATGCATGCATGTCAGTTGAGTGTGTGGATCTTACACTTGTGTTCCATGTTCCTATTTCACTACATCATATTGATAATGGTAGTATTAATGTTATCAAGAGGAACTTGAAGTCGATTTTATGGAATGCATCATCATGGGTATATGATGGTTTTACAATTATATTCTGCTTGATTACATCCTTGTAAATTGGGTTGCATTCTTTGTTATTTGATTACATGCATCAGTCTTGTAGGTTGATTACAAGAACTGGTCGCTTATGCTCAACTAGATGCAGTTATGTGTACGTGTAGTTGATTAGTCATAGCTTATGTAGATGGATAGTTGTATGAGCCAATGCGTATACTGGAGTATTGGTTTTTGTAGACCATGAGTTCATAACATGCGTTGTTGATATGGCCTTGCATTGATGACTGGACCCTAGTTAGGAAGATGGTTATGTGTTGATGCACTTATTGATATATGTCTATATGTTGTTATGGCTATGTTGTACAAGAATCACACTAATTTGATGATCTTGCAGACAAGGTATTCTCCTCGAGTATGCTAAGGTACGTTGATTTATGGGGATTTGGTTTAGCTGACATAATATGCCTTGCAGGAAAGAGATCAGATGGCTAGAAATGTGGTAGACTACATAAAATCTCCCTATGCATCAGATGGGTAGCCTAGTGTGAGGCACTCTTCTCACTTGGAAGACACATTGGGAAGCATGAAGGAATAAATAAGGAGTTGCAAATCGTACAATGACAAAATCATGCAGGGACAAGAGAAACAAGAAGAGGTGAAAGTGGTATTACTTCAAACTTTCTCAGATTTGCAGCAACAGGGACCTCCTCTGATCATACATGGACATGAGGACAAAACTAATGGGGCATATGGTAGCAGGTCTCATAGTAGACATACGTCATATAGATCTAACACTATCAAATATGGCGGGATTTTGGACACTCCAGATAGGAGGGGTGATAGACACATGTATTACTCTAGTTCTAGTTTTGATAGACATCATGATCATCATCATTATCATTCCTACAAGAGGAATGTTAGGGGATACTTGTTGGATGAGTTAAAGAAGGAAAATACACCTACCTTTGATGGAGAGATGAATAAATCACAAGATGTGGAGGCTTGGTTGCTTGGTATGAGTGAATTATTTAGATTACATGATTACTCAGTGTTGGCTGGATAAATACATCTTGCAAACAAGGTCGATTTATCCGGCCAACAAATTGGTGACTCCACTGGGGAGGTTGGAAGTTGAATATTTTTGAAGGAAAATGTTGTTGGAACTTAGTCTTCTTTAGTTGATTTTTTATGAGGAGAGATTACATACCTCTAAGATCTCATTTGGAAGACTGCAAGACTTGTCAAAGTAAAGGAAATTCCTGTTTCGGACCCCAGGAAGAGCTTGTTCAACATCAAGGATGAAAAGGTTGTAAGGTTATTCTACTTCAAAGTTAATACAAATAAATTTGTTTTTCTCAATAAGCTGTTAATGCATGGTTTATTTTATGGATTCCTTAATCACCATAATAGGCATGATTTATAATATTTGCTATGCAGGTGCTATTTAATGTTTGCTTGTTTGTGATTGCAAGTCTTCAAGGGTAACTCTTTTGAATGATTGGAGGATGACTACTATGAACAAGCATTGGATCTAAGGTAGGATCTTAAAACCTTTTTAGTATTTACTTATAAATCGCATATTTCTAGAGAAAGATAGGTTTGTTTGTCCATTTGTTGCTAGACTATCTTCTGATACTAGGGAGATCAGCCTTGTCCACAAGATCAATTTATCCGGCCAACAAATTGTTGACTCCACTGGGGATTGAGCTTTGTTACTCTTCCCTTATATGTATATCGGATCGTAGACTGTTCCCCCAATTGTATTTGTTGTTGTTGGTAACCTTAGTGTCCATAAACTTAATATTATTTCCTAAGGTGACAGTGAAGGAAGGATCTCACTGCACCTAGAACAGACGTTGACTAGACTCACTTGGACTCTCTGGGGGGTTCTCTTCACTCAAGATGGTTTTGTGAAGAAACTTGTGCCAGTCTGTTTCATTAAGCAAGTTTTTGAGGTAACTATTCCAATCGCCCTTTTTGTATTAAACTTCTACTAAGTTGGATTTCATCACCAACTAGTGTTTTTAGTATGGGAGGTTACTGTTTGTGCATGGTTTGAACTCTTAGATTTTTTAGGCGTGTGATTCAGCTGTTTGTTTCTTTAGAGACTTTAGGTGTTTTTATTGAAATTTTCTTTTTTTGCGTGTGATTAATTAATATTTAATTTCGGCCGAATTACCGAGACAAGGGTCTTAGTTTTTCACCACGTCGAATTCCTTTTCATCCTACACCAAGAGGTTATTATCCTTCATTGATCATGTCAAGACAGTCATCTATGTTTTCCCAATCATTGGAAACATTTTTATACGGCAGTCCTAGTATTCCTTTGAGGTACCAGTCACTTTCTGGTACTTTTTCAAGAGCAACTCCTCGACCGACTGAACATCGGTTATCACCTGGTAGTAATGGAACTCAAACATTGAACACAGAGCAAATCCATATGATGTCTGGTAGTATTCAAAATCCTCAACCCCAAGGTAGATAGTTACTACCTAAGGGGCAACCCCAAGGTAGTCAGTTACCGCTACGGGGGCAACCTCAAGGTAGTCAGTTACAGCCTAGGGGACAACCTCAAGGTAGTCAGTTACTGCCTAGGGGACAACCTGAAGGTAGTCAGTTATGGCCTAGGGGGCAACCTTAAGGTAGTCAGTTACCGCCTGGGGGGCAACCTCAAAGACAGTACATAACTTCAAGACAGTACATACTCGAAGGTCAACCCCAGACTCAGTATATTCCTCAGGATGCCTATCAGCCCCAGAATTAGTACATGCCTCAGGGTTATCAACCTCAAGGTCAATACCTAACTCAAGGTTTCCAATCGCCTTCTGGTCAATCATTTTTACAAGGAGTTCGAAATGTACCGCTTAATTATCATCCCTATGTTCAACCCGATTATGGTCTTCCATATGCATAACCTTTTATGGGTCCATACTCTGGAATGAATATGGTGTGGGATCCATCTCAAACTCAGCAGACTATGAAACCTATTGTGCAGTTATTTAATCAACCTAGACAACCTTTAGTTTCTGGTCCAACCCAGCAACCTATCCAACCTACTGTTCAAACTCCTGCACCGGGTTTAGCTCAGCACCCTGGGCCTAGCTCACCTCAAACTCCACCTCAAACTGTTGTAACTACTGCAACTTTTGTTCAACCTACCACACCTGTTTCTAGAGTATCTGTAGCTCTAGTTTCTACTATCCCTGCATCAATGCAAACTCCTCAAGTCTCTGTGCCACAGTCAAGACTTATAGTTCATACTTCGATCCAGATGCCCGCGGGACAAGATGGTCCAAGTACGATTACCACAAGTTAATCATAATTCACCTATCAACCATACCAGGGACAGTATCAATTCGGTCCTACTGTACAACACCCAGTTTATCAGTATCAACCATATCTTGGCTATACTTATCAACAGCCTCAACAACCTCAGCGATGATATGTGTACATATATATATCTATTAATTATATATCTATATATATATTCTATATATTATATATATTGAATTGAATGTTTTTACAGGTTCTGACTAGGGTGTCCATAGGATGATCCTTGAAATGATAAAGTACTTCACTCTTCATAAATGAAAAACTCTATCTTCATCTATTACAGACTTTTCACTTTAGGGGGAAATTTGTTGCACTAAAAATTGTCACCTTAACATTCTACTATTTGTGTGAGTTCATTGCCACTCATACTTTCCCCCTCTGCAAGTCTGAAGCATCAATTCCTCATATAAATCCTTAAAAGTAAGAGAAAAGCCCTCAAAGTCTTTAAAACTCTGGTTCCACACTTTCTCTTTGTATTACCTATGGTCTTGCACCTAATGGTCAAGTCTCCTGTGCACCTGACTACACTGTATTTGTGTTAAAGGTGTGAATCCCTGTAAAACTTAAAAGGTGCGAGTATATTCTGAAAAACTCACTTTCAGTCATTTCTAAAAGCTTCTGGAAGGAATCTTGAGGTGGCAAGTTCACTCTCTTAAGGTTCATGCATCCCATACCTTAAGGAGCTAACCACTTGATGTGAGAAGCTTATCCCTTTGAAGGACGATTCTATCCCTTCATAGGTGGACCTGTAACCTCCTCGTCTGCACTATAAAATGAAGCGTTGGGTTGGTTACTGGGGAGGTTAGAAGCTGAATGTTTTTGAAGGAAAATTTTGTTGGAACTTAGTCTTATTTAGTTGAGTTTTTATGAGGAGAGATTACATACCTCTAAGATCTCATTTGGAAGAGTGCAAGACTTGTCAAAGTAAAGGAAATTCCTGTTTCAGACCCCAAGAAGAGCTTGTTCAACATCAAGGCTAAAAAGGTTGTCAGGTTCTTCTACTTCAAAGTTAATACAAATAAATTTATTTTTTCTCAATAAGCTGTTAATTCATGGTTTATTTTATGGATTCCTTGATCACCATAATAGGCATGATTAATAATATTTGCTATGCAGGTGCTATTTAATGCTTTCTTGTTTGTGATTACAGGTCTTCAAAGGTAACTCTTTCGAATGTCTGGAGGATGACTACTACGAACAAGCATTGGATCTAAGGTAGGATCTTAACACCTTTGTAGTATTTACTTATAAATTGCATATGTCTGGAGAAATATAGGTTTTTTTTTCCATTTGTTGCTAGACTAACTTCTGATACTAGGGAGATCGACTTTATTCGCAAGATCGATTTATCCGGTCAACACTCAGAAAACATGAAAGCAAGGATAACAATTTTTAGTCTCAAAGGTAAAGCAGATATTTGGTGGGAATATGTGAAGGATTTCAAGGACATACATGAGGATGATTTGACTTGGCATGTGTTTGAAAGACTCTTCAAGAATAAGTACTTGTCTGAGAAGTATTATGATGATAGAGCTAAGGATTTTTATGAGTTGCGGATGGGTTATATGACAAATGAGGAGTATACTGGCATATTCTTTGAGTTGTTGAGATATGTGCCTTACCTCAGAGAGGAGAATGCTAAGGTTTAGTCAAGATTCATCAGTGGATTTATAGTTGCAAATGGAGACTAGATTGATTTCTATGAGCCTAGATCGTTGGAGGAGGTCATCTGAAAGTTGAAGCATTATTATGAGAAGTTGAAGAAAAAAGTTGAGCCAAAGCATGACTTGAAAAGAAATTGAGAAAGCTAAGGGAAAATGACCACCAAAGTGAAGAAGACCTCAAGATGCAACTGACAAAGATAATGCAGTTCCTTACAAGAGATTCAATACAGCTGAGAAGGGACATGGAGAGCAGCAGGCTAGAGGCGGTGGTAGAGAACCATTGTAGTGTTGGATATGCTGTAAGGATCATCGTAAGAGAGATTGTACGTAGTATTAGAGTGGTGGTAGACCCTAGATATACAGTTCTCTAGAGGTACATACAACTAGAGATGTTGGTCATAACATTCCTCGAATTTATGCAGTTATGTACAACAGGCAAGTGGATCATCAAGTATCAATAATTGAGATGGATAGTAAGCTTTGTGATCAAGTTGTTTCTATTCAAATTGATCCTAGATCTAACTATAGTTATATTAATCCTGACTTGGTAGATAAGTGTGGTTTGAGAAATGAGGTGCATGCAGAATCTTGGTTTCTACAGTTGGCTACAGGTACAAAGAAGCGAGTTCACCATTGGGTAAGAGCTTGTGCATTTGAGTTAAATGGTATTCCTACAACAATGCATTTGAATGTATTGCCACTGGGATTGTATAGTATGCTTTTGGGTATGGATTGGATATACCTTCACAGAACCAAAGTGGATTGCTTCAACAAGGCCATTGAGTTCGTGGATGATAGTGGGGAAAAGAGGACCTTGCAGGGAAAGAAGAAGCCTACATCAATGAGGATTATTACTGCCATGCAGGCTAAGCGTAGTTGTAGAAAAGGTTGTGTGATGTTTGCAATACACATTTCTAGTGACAAGGGTAATGAGGTTGAGGATTCAGATGTGTTGAACAAGTACCCAGTATTGCAATAGTTTCGGGATGTATTTACTGAGGACATTTCAGAGTGGCCACTTCAAAGGGAGGTATATTTTTCTATTGAGTTAGTACCAGGGCAACTCTAGCATCGAAATCACCTTACAGGATGAGCACACCTGAGTTGTTAGAGTTGAAGTTGTAGGTAAAGGAAATGTTGGAAAAAGGACACATCAGACCCAGTGTATCACCTTGGGGCACACTACTGTTGTTCATAAAGAAGAAGGATAGTACTCTTAGATTGTGCATTGATTACATGTAGCTGAACATAGTAACGAACAAGAATAGGTACCCTTTGCCAATGATTGATGATTTTTTTAATCAACTAAAAGGAGAATCAATGTTCTCTAAGATCCACTTGAGATTGAGATACCATCAGGTACGCATCAAGGAAAAGGATATCGTCAAGACTGCATTTAGTACTAGGTATGGGAATTATGAGTTTGTTGTTGTTCCATTCGGTTTGACTAATTCTCTAGCAACATTCATGTGTTTTATGAATAATGTGTTGCATCCTTATTTGGACAAGTTTGTTATTGTATTCATTGATGACATATTGGTATATTCTAAGAATAAGGAAGAACATGCCAAACATTTAGCAACAATGTTGAGATTGCTAAGAGAGCATCAGTTGTATGCTAAGCTTAGCCAGTGCAACTTCTTTCAAACTGAGGTACACTACTTGGGACATGTCTCGAAAAACGGAATAGGAGTAGATCCAGATAAGATAAGGGCCATCATGGAATGGGAAGCTCCTAAGAATGTAGACGAAGTGAGATCATTCATGGGAGTAGCAGGTTACTACAGGAGGTTCACCAGAAACTTCTCACGCATTGTATATCCTATCACATAATTGCAATAGAAGGGTAAGAAGTTTGAATGAACAATGGAATGTGAATATAGCTTTGAGAAACTTAAGCAGTTGTTGACACATGCACTAGTGCTAAATATTGTAGACCCAGATATGGAGTTTGTGGTGTGTACAAATGCTTGCAAAAGGGGACTTAGTGGAGTTCTTGTGCAAGAAGGATAGGTAGTGTGCTATGACTCATAGAAACTGAATGAGCATGAGAAAAACTATCTGACAAATGATCTTGAGCTAGCAATGATGATACATGCATTGAAGATGTGGAGAAATTATCTTTTGGGTAGGAGGTTTACATTAATGAGAAATCACAGTGGGTTGAGGTATTTGTTTGATCAAATGAATCTAAATGCCAGACAAGCTAGATGGTTGGATACCATTAGTGAGTTTGGCTTCGATATTAGATACATTAAAGGGAAGGAGAACTACGTTGCAAATGCTCTTAGTAGGAAGGTACAGGTAAATCATATAGTATCTATAAGTTCCTATGGTACAGAGTTACAGGAGAAGATCTTATAGGCAGGACAGAGGTGTTAGTGCCTAGATTTTCCTCAGGCTGAAAAGGTAGGATCCAGGGCCAACATCAAACCACGCTCAGCCTGGTAGCTAGCCCTACCAGGTCAAGAGAGAGCTCTCTCCGGGTCAATCTCAGTGAATTATGATCACTAAGGGCTTGAGATCAACTAATATGGCTACCGATCTTAGGCTAGGTATAGGAACAAAGGAGTTTGATTGAATAAATTGATGATTTTGTGGGCTATAAGGGAAAGGTAGATCTTGGGTGCAGGGAATGAGGTTCAATCTTGTAGGGATCTCAATGGGGAAAGGTGGGCAACTATATTTGGCACTCTAAATCAAGTGATATGGATGGATCAGACAGAGGAGGATTTGAAGAGGGCAAGAGAGGCCATGGATCCTCTCCAAACAGTTGAAAACATCATAAACTAAAGCAAACTTCAAGTAGAGCATTGAAATTACAATGTATTCTACTTACACTCTTGTTTGATTTAGATGAGAAGAAATAAGAGAGAAATGATATACATAACATATGAATTAATTCACAAAGACATAAGAAAGCACTGTACCAAAACAAATTCCAAAGGGATCCCAAAGAGTACTGCAAACCCTGGTCTCAGTTCCTTAGCCAAAATACTGATATGAGTGTACAATGAAGCTCCTAACTTTCTCAAGAGTCCAACATTCTGCCAAATTCCAACCCCTACACTATGAAATTCATAAAATATATTCATTTTCTCATCCTTGTACTAAGGAATTGAACTCAAACATTTTCTTCAAAATAGAATCAGTTACATTAAACTTGGGCTAAATTTCTGAAAATAGGTGTTGAAGATGAACTTGTATCTCCTAAACCATAGCATTTGTTACAAAAATGAAAGAGGTTTTTGTAGACAAGGTAATTTTGAAGAAAAACGTCTCTCAAATTTGGGAAATTCATTTCCAGTTGCTCACAATCTGTTCCACAAAATCATCTCTAAAACAGAAAATCATTAAAAATTTAAATCTCTGAAAATGAGCTGTAAAGATCTAGTCACATATCCCAATTCGTGACACCTGTGAATAACATGAAAGAGGTTTTTGTTATATGGCTCGTGCTTAAAAAAAACCTCTTTGGTTTTTGAAAAATTACTTTCCATCTGTTGTAAAATGACTCCGCACTAAAATGACTAAAACAGTAAAAAATTTGAAAAATTTGCTTTGTTTTAATGTAAGCTCCAAATATCACTATATATCTCCCATATAGTAGCACCTGGGCATAAAATGAAGGAGGTTTTTGTTATTTGGTATGTGATTAAAAAAAATCTATTTCACTTTTGAAAAATTCCTTACCATTATTTCAGAAACGGATTTTGTACTGAACTTGTCATTGTGTGCAGCAACTGACCTCAAAACATGCATAACCAAGAATCACTCATTCATTTCAATCATATCTTCTAATCTGAGAGCTGGTTACAAGAGTGTGATATACCATTGGAAATAATTTTCTGAGCTTCTTTTGATGGAAACACTTGTGACATGTTTTGTGCTAAATATCATGTGCAAAACATCTTTGAAAACTAGACATAGTAAGAGCCCATTTTGATCCATATTGACAGGCTGCGAAGGCGGGAACTAACATCGGCTCCATTGGGGATGGAAACTCCTTGGAGGTGCCAAGAACTATAGATCTCTGGAAAGCAGATAGTGCCTCTTCCATAGGGCATGGATGGTTAAACAACTACAAACCCAAAACAACTCATACCAATCCAAAAACATATACATATTGCAACATGTACATAAACAAATACTGAAAACTGAAATGCTGCCTTGGGTAGCTAATTTATGTACAAATCTAACGCACTTTGCTGCAAAATTGATATATCAAGTAATGTTGTAATTCCATATCAACCAATCAAGTAACTGTGACAAAGATGGTGCTTGAAAGTGCTTCAACTAGGACACAAATGTAAATACTGACAGCCATACATGCACATAACGAGTCTGTTTGCTGCCCCAACTCCTCAATACATGCTTCCAGCTGCAAACTATCAATGAAAATATCCACGGGAAACCTTACCTTCTGTTCCTTCTGCTGAAAAAGGTCCCCAAAGAATGGGACTCGACAATCCAAATCGTGGGATTGTATTTGGGTCTCCAATTTAGTTAGATCTCCTTCAATTTTTATGGCAAACTCTTGCACAAAATTGAGCTTAACTTCATGGCTACATCGACAAGATTTCAGATAAGAAGAAAGAGATGAAGAAAAGTTCTCACCTACCTTATCATCCGTGCACATATCTTCCCATTCTCTAAAACCTTGAATAGAGGGCACCTCTATTTTGAATTCTTCCTCTTTCTCCATCCATGTTTCAATAAATATATGCCAAAAATCTACAAAGGACTTAATAGATCCGATAGGAAAACCTTCAATCCATTTTCTACATTTGCCTTGAAATGAATCAAAGAACAATCTGATTAAGACATCTTCCTTTTCAACTCTAAGAATGTCCACAAATGTTTTAAAATTTTCTATATGTTCTAGAGTCAAAGTCAAATCTTCCCCATTGAATTTAGGGCCATTACTCAAAATGTATGCATCCTTTGGTAATTGATTAGGAAAACCAGGAAGATTAGAAAAATCGATACATGAATACCTTGAACAAATAGAAGCATCATCTGAGTCCTTCATTTAGCCAATGGAGCCACCATCAATACTTTGAAACTCGAGACTTCGAACAGTGGAGTCGCCAGGTAGATGATTTCAGCCTTCATATGTGTCTGATCATTGTCCACCATCAACAATCAGATCTAAGCTTGATACATGTTATTGGGGAAATTTGCAAGTTAGATATTCCGTTTATAAGACTAGACCAGAGATTGATTGAAGTAGCTTTTATCTACTTGCGCTAATGCAAAGCAAAATCGTTTCGATGGCTACCTAGCTAATCTTCAAACTCCATCTGTAGTTTATAAAATGAAGAACACTAACAAACAAACAATTTCATCCCCAGCGGAGTCGCCACTATGTTAGTGCCTAGATTTACCTCAGGCTGAAAAGGTAGGATCTAGGGCCAACATCAAACCAGGCTCAGCCAAGTAGATAGCCCTACCAGGTCAGGAGAGGGCTCTCTCCGATTCAATCTCACCGAATTATGATCACTAAGGGCTTGAGATCAACTGATATAGCTACTGATCTTGGGCTAGGTATAGGTACAAAGTAGTTTGATTGAATAAATTGATGATTTTGTGGGCTCTAAGGGAAAGATAGATCTTGGGTGCAGGGAATGAGGTTCAATCTTGCAGGGATCTCAATGGGGCAAGGTAGGCAACTATATTTGGCACTCTAAATCAAGTGAGATGGATGGATCAAACAGAGGAGGAGTTGAAGAGGGCAACAGAAGCCATGGATCCTCTCCAAACAGTTGAAAACATCAGAAACTAAAGCAAACTTCAAGTAGAGCACTGTAATTACAATGTATTCTACTTATACTCTTGTTTGATTTAGCTGAGAAGAAATAAGAGAGAAATTATATACATAACATATGAATAAATTCACAAAGACATAAGAAAGCACTGTACCAAAACAAATGCCATAGGGATCCCAAAGAGTATTGCAAACCCTGGTCTCAATTCCTTAGCCAAAATACTGATATGAGTGTACAATGAAGCTCCTAACTTTCTCAAGAGTCCAACCTTCTGCCAAACTCCAACCCATACACTATGAAATTCATAAAATATATACATTTTCTCATCCTTGTACTAAGGGATTGAGCTCAACCATTTTCTTCAAAATAGAATCAGTTACATCAAACTTGGGCTGAATTTCTGAAAATAGGTGTTGAAGATGAACTCGTATCTCCTAAACCATAGCACCTGTTACAAAACTAAAAGAGGTTTTTGTAGATAATGTTATGTTGAAGAAAAAACTCTCTCAAATTTGGGGAATTCGTTTCCAGTTGCTCGCAATCTGTTTGACAAAATCATCTCTAAAACAGAAAATCATTAAAAATCTAAATCTATGAAAATGAGCTGTAAAGATCTAGTCACATATCCCAATTCTTGACACCTGTGAATAAAATGAAATATTTTTTGTTATATGGCTTGTGGTTAACAAAAACCTTCTTGGTTTTTGCAAAATTACTTTCCATCTGTTGTAAAATGACCCTGCACTAAAATGACTAAAACAGTAAAAAATTTGAAAAATTGTCTTTGTTTTAATGTAAGCTCCAAATATCATTTTATATCTCCCACACAGTAGCACTTGTGCATAAAATGAAGGAGGTTTTTGTTATTTGGTATGTGATGAAAAAAAACCTCTTTCACGTTTGAAAAATTCCTTACCATTATTTCAGAAACTGATTTTGTACTAAACTTGTCATTGTGTGCAACAACTGACCTCAAAACATGCATAACCAAGAATCACTCATTCATTTTGATCATATATTCTAATCTGAGAGCTGGTTATAGGAGTGTGATATACCGTTAGAAATATTTTTCCAAGATTCTTCTAATGGAAACACTTGTGACATTTTTTTGTGCTGAATATCATGTGCAAAACATCTCTGAAAACCAGACATAGTAAGAGCCCATTTTGATCCCTAGTGATAGGTTGCGAAGACTGGAACTAACAAGAGGGATGAAAAATACATGGAGATTATGCAAAGGTTACAATAGAGTACAGTCAAAAGTACATGTTTAGGTGTAGGTACAGGTACAGGGGATCAAGATGCAGACTATCGTCTCATGACATATGTCTTGGTGAGGTTTCGAGACAAGATCTATGTGTCGAATTGTAGTGAGCTCAAGAAGCTTATCTTGAGGGAGTTTCACGTGAAAATGTATTCAGATCATCCAGGATATCAAAAGATATTGATAGTGGTGAAGAAGTTTTACTATTGGTTGAATCAGAAAAAGGAAGTGCCAGAGTTAATGGCTAGATGTTTAGATTGTCAGCAGGTAAAGGTGGAATGCAAGCATCCAGGTGGTCTACTACTCATCTGCAATTCTAGAATGGAAATGGGAGGTCATTTCAATGGATTTCATCACAGTTGTTCCAAGGACAGTGAAGAAACATGATTCTAATATGGTCTTGTTTGACAGGTTGAGCAAGGTAGCTCACTTCATTCCGATGAAGACTACATATTCAACCAGTGAGGTAGCACATGTGTTCATCAGAGATATAGTGAGCCTACAAGGTGTTCCAAAGAAGACTGTGTTGGACAGGGATGCAAAGCTCACTTCCATTTTTTGGAAGGAGCTATTACAGGCTTGGGTATAGAGTTGGCCTTCACCACAACTTATCATTCGCAGAAAGATGGTTAGACAGAGAGAGTCAATAAGATCTTGGAGTATATGTTGAGGATGTACATAATGCACCAGCAGAGGAAATGGGAGGAGTATATTCCATTGGCATATAATAATGGTTATCATGAGTACTTGAGGATGAGTCCTTTTGGGGCATTGTATGGATGGATTTGTACCACTCCCACGAGTTGGAGTGATCTAGTGAACAAGGTACTTACTAGATCGGACATGTTAATGAACATGGAGTAGGAAATGCAGGTTATAAAGAAGAATCTCTAGGTAGCACAAGATAGATAGGAGATTTATGTAGACTAGCACAGAATGTTCAAAGAGTTTTAGGTTGGGGAGCATGTGTATTTGCACATCAAGCCTAAGAAAATCTCTTTGAGGATTGGTTCATTTTCCAAGTTGGCATGATGGTATTTCAGGCCTTTTGAGATCCTTGAGAGGACTGGACCAATGGCATATTGACTTGCACTACCTCCAATAGTTAAATTCCATGATGTTTTCCATATTTCAATGCTTAAGAAGTATATAAAGGATGTTGATCATGTTATTGATTGGTCTGTATTGCAGGTGGAGCAAGAAGGTGATTTCTAGCCGGAGCCTCAGTGCATACTGCAATGGAAACATCGCATGCTTAGGAATAGAGCCATAGAGCAATTTAAAGTGCAATGGAAGCACTTTGGGCCTAAAGAAGTTACATGGGAGATGGAGGATCAGATGTGGTCCCTATATCCTTCATTGTTTTCCGGTTGAGGCAAAGAAGTTTTGGTTTGATGGTGGTTTATGTTTGGCATATGTTTTGTTGATGTTTTTATATTTGTATATGTATATGGATGTAAATACCACCATGAGCTAAGTTATAAAGCTCTAATAAGTAGTATGGATATTATCTTGTCATGTTGTCATGATGTTTTTCTTTTGAGCAGGTTCTTCATTGTAAATATTGTAACGAGCTAAGTTATAAAGCTCTATAGGTAGTATGTTTTCTTTTTAGTGATGTTGTTGAGGTATTATTGTGGTTTAACACCACAGATGGTGTTCCCCAAGGGGAGGGTTCTGTAATAGCCCTGGTGGAAATTTCATGTAATAAAACTTAATAAAGGAAAAACAAGACCATGGTTAAGGGACACTTATTCCAAGCTGAATGTTGGGAAAATATATCCTAGTGGTCATCAATGGATGTGTGTTTTGGCTAAGGAAAATTGGCAAAGCCAAAGGTATTAAAAAGAAAAAAGGCATTTTTGGCACATTTATTTATGAAAATAAAGGAAATTAGGAGAAAAGTAAGGTAAAAGTTCATAGGTTGCGTGTGAGGAGGAAATTAAAGGAAAATAATGGAAAATGAAGAAATTAGAGGCCTCATGCATAAAAAGGCTTATGAGGATCAATCTATGGCTTTTTTCAAGTTCAAGTTTGGAGCTCTCTTATTATTCTCTCTCTCTCACTCACATTCTTGGTCACTTAGAGCTTTCTTGGAGCACTCTAGTTTGGAGAAAATGAAAGGGAAAGCAAGGAAAGGAAAGGAAAAGCAAGAAAGCATCAAGGAAATGAAAGAAAGACTCAAGCAACTTCAGTAGGAATACTTGTAGGTAACCTTTTACATGTGTGATTTCCTAGCTAGTTTGGACATGCATGGCTTTGCATGTTGGTGTATGGTTCTCTTGCTGTTAGTGGCATGGTTTTTCTAGGTTATGACAGTGGCTTTCAGCCTAGCCTAAACTTTTTCTGGGTGCCATGTTAGGATGCATATTTTGGTTTTGGAACTTTGGAATTGTCGGATGGATTTCAGAATCTGGGGAGGAGGTGGTCTCAAGATTCATTCCCAAATACCTAGGAATCCCTTTACATATTTTGGCAGGATATACAGTAAATCCTAAGGAAGCAGTGTCGATTTAGGGCATAGTGATCTGGGTTTGGATTGCAATAAAGCCTGAGAGACAAGGAGACAAAAAATTTCTCATGGATAGTGACGGATTCTGGATGGCATTCCAAGTTCTATTTGGTTGTGATCAGAGCACCAGTTTTGGTATGATCATGGTTGGATGAGGGTGGAGATAGTTTAACCTCTGAATTCCCTTGGTTGTTATTGGATTGGTTTTTCTATGAGATCCCACATTCATGCTTGGAATATGGCACAGGGGTGACTGGCTGAAAGAGAGATTTGGTTCAGCCATGTCTATGTTCGGGTGGTATGTGGAAGTCCCGAACCTAGTCAGATTTTCCTATGATTAATAAAGCTAAGTTCTCTCACTTTTTCACTAATTTATATGTGGATTTAATGGTTGTCATATCTATGATATTTATATGGATTTATGGTGGTTATAAGCATGGTTGAATGACTAGTTTATGTCATGGTTATTTCATATATTTACTTGTAACTATTAAATGGATGGATTCAAGACCTAATTGATGATGTATTTGTTCAATGGAGAAGGAGGTGGTCCTTCTGGCTATTTTTCATAAGTTAATTTAGTCATTTATGCTTTGTCTTGTATCCTAGACATGTAGGATGCATTGATGCTAAGTGTTTGACAGAATGTCAGTCCTGGTCAGGAATGAGTAGGCTGAGTCCCGAGGGTGATTTTTGATTGATCAACATTGTTATGATGTTTTTAATGAATTCTGGAAGTTACAACAAGTTATGGGCCGAGGTTAGGATTATGGGTTAGAAAAATGGCTTGAATCCTGGGGTCGCTAGCACAAAATTGGAAATTTTGGTCCACAGTCGCTAGCAGGCAGGCTGTGAGAGCAACTTTAGGTTGTTGGTTGCTCCCTTGCCCAAAGCATGAGAGGGACTGTGGCCTAAGAGCTGTAGGATAGTAGTGGGACCTAGGGAAAGGTTGTCTGAGTGGTTGACTTGTCTTGTGAGGGTTTTGTTGATGATTTTGGATGTCTGTATGTGATGTTCCATTGATTCCACTTCCTTAAGGTGACATAGGAGGTCGAATTTAATTGTAATAACATCTCTCATCATGTTTACCCTGGTTTGTGTGGTTACTTTGGATAAACCTGGGAGGGGGTGTTACACCAATACATATGAGGACAGGGTTCCTTGATCAAGATATTGTCGCACATCTACGTACGAAGAGGTGGATGCGTTCGTGGGGATATCTTATTCAACGTTGTACATTTCATTTTGTTTCCCCCATCTAGAATAATCATGTTTTGGTGAACTTATCTCTTCTGCTGCTATCTAGCAAAGAAAATGGCCTTTTATCATGTGAATTGTCTTGGAAAAAATATCATAATCTTGTAAGCTTTTCATCTAGTTCACTCTTCTTTCTCCTAGCTCTAGTTGAACAAACAATGATCTAACAACTAGTTAAGGCCCAAATATGATAACATGATTTTTCATAAGATAAGGCCTAAAGTGTTTCACCACCTTGTGCAGTACATAATATTTTTAATAAATGGTTAGATAGTTTAGTTCAGGTCCTTGCAATTCGAAACTCATGAATGATATAGTCCATTCATTATCTTGATCATCCTTTTGTGTGATAATGCCAACAAAAGAAGTATCAGAAGCAAAGGTGTACAACAGGAAAACTTTGCTGATGTTTGGACCATATAGTGTTGGAGCTTCTGTGATTGCTTGTTTAATACGAATGAAGGCATCCTTTTCCTTTTTATCCCACTTGTTGGTCACATCCTTGTTTATCATATCTTGTAATGGTTTCACTATCTGTCCATAGTATGAGATGAACTTCCGAAGGAAATTGACTTTCCCTAAGAAGGACTGTATAACTTTCTTGTTTATCTGGAAAATATGAGAGATAGTTTTGACCCGTTTACGGTCCAATTTAATCCCACTTTTTGTGATTATATGGCCCAAGATATTTCTGTTGGACACTATTGAAGAAAGTGTAACTAGGTTCAATATTTAAAAATGTAATTTTGATCCTTGTACTTGTCCAGAAAAAGAAATATTGTTTTTGTAAATGATAAGAATGAGTTTCTTGCTCATCCCATAGCTATAGGAAAGTCAAAGAGTTAAAGAAATGTGTAAAGAGCTCTTCTTGAGCATATATGTAATGTATATGAGTCAACATAATGTCTAGAACAACCCTCCAAGGCAAGCACAATCCTCTTGAAGAAGTATACCTACAAAACGATGAAGAGAACAACCAAGTTGGCCTCAAAAAATATATATAAATGTCATTTAGGCTCATATAAGAGACACAAAGATTCATTTGGTCAATTCAACTTAATATTGAAACATAACCACTATATATACCCAATTAGGGTTAGTGCAGAAGTGCAGGGACAAAAAATCAGATTTCTCTTTGAATTTAAGATGGGTACAGGAATTGTAGAAGCACAGCTTCAGATGACATTTTCAAAAGTCTGTTCACAAGCCTCTGCAACTTCGAATGGCACAGGAACAAAAAGGAAAATTGGATAAGTCTTTGTTTTCTCGGATGGTTGTAAGAAGAATCTCGAACAAGGTACAATGGTATAGGATAAAGGCAACAATTGAGTATTTCGTATGGAGGAGGATATCTATGTCTTTTAGATGAGTATATCCGATGAAATCTTGGCATTCATGAAGTATTTAAGACCTTTGTCTCAGCATATCTAACGCAGTCATAGTCTTGAATGAAATATGATGTGAAGGATCTCATCAAGGTGTTTCCATATCATAGTCATGAAATCGTTCCTAATGAAGACAAAGTCAATATAGTGATGAAGGAGGTGTAGTCATGGTGAAACATTGATCTAGCTGAGGAAGCAATCGTGGCACAACAATGATGATGATGATGTCAGCAGTTAGAAGAAGATTGATGTCTTGGTCTTGGAGAGGCCTAGTAAGTCAAGGGTCATGGTATTGGTGTTCATGAATTGGAATCTCTATGAGAATAATTATCTGCGAGTTTTCCTCTCCAAGAAGGAGAGGTTTTGGACCTGGAATAATGCCAACATATTTTGTTCTTGTATCTTCATTTTTGGTAGCTATTCGATGACATAAGAAACACACACTCTAACAATGTCAAAGAGAATATTGTGCGAATAAGAAAATTAAAAAATTCCTCACAAATAGTTACCAAGTCAATAAGAATCTTATTAACTACATGTGCCCTAGATTCTTCAACATGGAATCAGATCTATGGTTGCAGCCTAAGGGAAGAAAATAGACACACAAGAATCAATCTTCAAGGGCATCAAAGCAAGTTGAAGGGTTTTGTCAAGATTCAAGGGGAAAGTATACAAAAAGAAAGTCTACAATAGGATATGAAGTATCAACTTCGGTAATTATAATCATGAACTTATCTTCAGTTATCAACTCATGTTCAATTCGATGGAATATATTAGTGTCATTCCTAGGATCCTCACTTCTTGATCACTAAACCTTCTCTATGCAAGAAAAGACAATATTGCCATAAATTATAGTCTCATGTATATATATATATATATATATTGTAGAAGTGATCTGAGGAGTACCTCTCATACGATTGTCTCCATCTAGTTATTGCAACAAGGTAGTTTCAATGATAAGACAATCTCTCTATACAGTTCTATCCATAGTTTAGTTATCTATGTTATTCAATTACAAGTTTCGGCTCTCAATATAGTGCCTCTCTACACAACTCATATGTACAATGCACATAGATGTTACTGTCTTGGTACAATGCCATATCAATATACTTGTCACAGTGTTGGATTTTGTCTATGAACATGATCTCAATAGCATGGGGCTTGGATCATAAAATAAGTCTATCCATCACTATCGTAGTTTGGATAATGCTCAATGTAGGTTCTTGTTGATGCACTATGAGGAACACTAAGTGTGATAAAGTCCACTTGCAGAATAATAGGATAACTAGTATGTCAACAACGTGTTCAAATGTATAAGTCAAAAGTACCTCAAAGATGAATTGGGAGTCAAGATGATCTCAAGGTTATGAAGAAGTTTTGGTGATGTCAATATCACAAATTTCATGGTGTTAGAAGGTCTCCAAGGAAGTCTTGATAAAAATATACTAGTGATAGGTGACTCAAGCAAAGGAATCATCAAGGTGAAAATCTCCTCTTCACATGCCAAGTAAGTATCTTTCATGTTTAATCAATTTTTGGTTTAATGACTTTGTTTGGCAAGGAAATATAAATACTGGAGGATAGTCATTGTCCTCATGAAAAAGGTCCTTGCATAGAATAAGGAGGATTGTCATAATCCTCATAGAAAAGAGAAGTAACGTCACTTAGACCTACACAAAAGTAAAGGTATCAAAGAATGAAGGAATATTTTCATGAAATTTAAGTTGGAAGATCTAGGAAAGATGATAAGAAGAAGGATACATCATTCAACAATTTTGGGTCTCTATGCTAGATAGAGAAAGACATTTTGAGGGTAAAAACGTTGAATGCAAAAAGAACTCAAACATTTGTGTAAAATAAAGGGAAAATGAAAGTTTGGTCCTGAAACAAGACAAAAGAGTATAAGATTTAATGCTATGGAAAGAATATGGATAGAAGTTCATAACGCCGGAAAGATGAAGGAAGAGGGCCAAAAAAAGAGGGAGCAAAAAATCTCAACTATGATTAAGATGACCTCCCTCATAAAAGGGGTCCTACCTTAAGCTCCTAAATATTTGGATATGACCATGATATTAAGATGCATCATGGCATCATGAGCATTAGAAGAAAGTGCTCATGGCATCACCATGGGAGTCATGAAGAACAAAATCCATGGCAGCCAAACGTGAAGGACATAACTCTTGCGAACCTCACTAGACATTGAAGGAAAGGAAGAAGTCATCCAAGACAGGTCTCATCATACATCAAGTCAAAACGGAAAAATATGCTAGTTGGGTATATACAAGATCCTCAAAATTATCTGATGGAATCCTCATTGGAGGGTTCACTAATCTAGAGAGGAAGCAAGTGTTTCAATAGGAACTCCAACTTATGGAATCCATGAGATGATGATGTGATGACATGAAGCAGATTAAGGGATTGAATATCTCTTCAATCAAGGAAGCTACTCGAAGAAGCCTAGCTGACCTAAAGATAAAACAAGGTATGTACATGTATGTTTAATATTATAATGTCATGTCACATGGTTACAAGTAACATGGATTATTACTTCTATATTGAGAAACATGATCAAGAGAAAACGAATCTCCTCTTCTGAAAGGAAGCAAGAAGGCATAAGACACACTAAATGAAATGAACATAATATGTCCTTATATGAAGTACGAGGTGGTTGATCACAACTAAGAAACTCTGATTAAAAGAACCTGGGAATGGAATTTGTGGAGATTGAATATATCGTGAGATATGCAACCATGATGAAGGCAATCAACATAGAAAAGATCAAGAAAACTTGACAAGAAAATCTCCGAGAAAGATATGAAGACTTTGATGTAAAATATGTAGACACTTGACAATGGATATCTTTGGGAGATGTGTCAACATGAATGCATGATGTTGATACCTATAGAAAGATGTCATGAGGAAGAGCCACCTCATAAGGTATGATTTGATTTAATGATATATTTCATTTCTTGAATAATATTTAGATAAGTTCATGCAGGGATACTTAAAAGTACAACTATCATTCATGTGATCAATGGAAGAGTCACAATGAGAAATAAGTAGTTATATGACGAAGGTTCCATATATGAAGAAGGCCACCTTCCATGAAGAAATGAATGACATGATGAACTAAGGAGGAAAGTGATTGACAACTCTTTTCCTACAAGAAAGAATATCAACTAACCTTCATGACATCAAGGAGAGAAGTTGATCAAGAAACTGACGAACCCATGAAGGAGAAGTTTCTGATGTATAGAAGAGTCCCTAGATAAGAGGGAGCTCTGATAGGTCCTTGAACAAGAGGGAGCTTGGATTAGATAACATTTGATTAAAAAGGAGTGACAATTATGTTTTTCTATCTCATGTGTCATGCACTAGAAAAGGACTAACAACCGTAAGTCTAGGTGAAGGTCAGGAATGGAAATGTAGACACATGATAGATAAAACATTCTTGTCTTCACTTTGGAAGAAATAATGGAGGATTGGGTAATCATCTGGCATCTAATGCTCTTTGAGGATGTGTAGGGAATCCAAGATAAGAGTAGGCAAGAGGATAGATATTGTTTAAGGGCTGGGAACCCAAGATAAGAATAGTCCTAGAAGGTCATACTCAGTGAACACCCAGGTGGGTATGTACCTTGAGAGACAATGATGAAGGTGTCTATAGTCATTAGTCTTTCCAAAATTACGATATGATATTATGAGAGATAGAGCTGTCAGTCAAGGCCTTTCTGTGAAAACAATGTTGGTTACTATGATGCTATAGAGATGGGTTACCAATCTGAATATTCTTATGAGAAATTATTCAGATTAATAATGACCAAGTACCATTATAAAAACCTCCCTAGGTAAGAGGGAGTGTTGAAGAAAGTGAAACTAGGTTCGGTATCTACAAATGTAATTTTGATCTTTGTACTTGTCAAGAAAAAGAAATCTAGGAAAGTCAAAGATTCAAAGACATGTGTAAAGATCTCTTCTTAAGCATATATGTAATGTATATGAGTCAACCCAATGTCTAGAACAACCCTCCAAGATAGGAACAATCCTCTTGAAGAAAGCTACCTACAAAATGATGAATATAACAGTCAAGTTGACCTCATTATATATATATATATATATATTTCATGGTGGCTCATATAAGGGACACAACGATTCACTTGGTCAATTCAACTTAATATGGAAACATAACCACTATATATACCCAGCTAAGGTCAGTACAAAAGTGCAGGGATAAAAAATCAGATTTCTCTCTAAATTTCGGATGGGTATAGGAATTGCAGAAGCATAGCTTCATATGACATTTTCAGAGGTCTGTTCACAAGCCTCTGCAACTTTGGATGGCACAACAAGGACAAAAAAAAATCAGACAAGTATTTTTTATCCTGGATGGGTGTAGGCAGAATATTAGACAAGGTATAGTGGTATAGGATAAAGGAAAGAATTCAATATTTCGTATGGAGGAGGATATTTTTGGTTTTCATATGAGTATCTCAAATAAAATCTCAGCCTTCCTAAATTCTTCAAGTCCTCTGTCTCAGCATATCTAACATAGTCATAGTCTTGGCTCAAGTATGATGTGACGTATCTCATCAAGGTGATGTAATATCATACTCATGATCTCTTTCCTAATGAATACAAAGTCAAGACTGTGATGAAGAAGGCGTAGTCATGGTGCAATAGTGATCTAGCTGAAGAAGAAGTTATGGTACAACAATGGTGATGATGATCTCATCAGTTAGAAGAGGATTGATGTCTTGGTATTGGAGTGGCCTAGTATGTCAAGGGTCATGGTCTTGGTGTTTGTTGATTGGAATATCTATAAGAATAATTATGTGCGGGTTTTCCTCTCCAAGAGGGAGAGGTTTCGGCCTTGGCAGAATGGAAACTTATTTTGTTCTTATCTATTTTTTTTTTATAGCTATTTTATGACATAAGAAACATACACTCTAATAATGTCAAAGAGAAGATTGTGCTAATAAGAAAATTACAAAGATGCCTCACAAATAATTTTCAAGTCAAGAAGAATATCATTAACTACATGTGCCCTAGATTCTTCAATAGACACTGTAAAAATGCTCTTCTTATGATTAAGATATATCTAGTATTTGTGACATTGCTCGAAAATTTTCTTTTGATGGTGCAAGTGATCGGATCTCTTCTTCAAAGACATTGTCACATCATCTACATAAACCACAATTATTTGTTCGATCAAATCACAAAATGTGATTTCCATAGCTCAGTGAAAAGTAGCCCCTTCTTTAACAAGTTGAAAAGGAATTCTTTTGAAAGAAAATGTACCCCACTTGGTTCTAAATATGGTTTTGTGCCTATTGGGTTCTGCCACTAGAACCTAGTTCTACCCTAAGAAACCATCCAACAACGAAAACATTTCAGAACCTGATACTATTTGTAGGGTCTGTTCTATTGACGACATTGGGTAATTATATTTTTTTGAGGTGTGATTCAAATTGAGAAAATTGAAACACATGCATATCTCCTCGAAATTCTTCCTCACTGGAACCAGGTTGGAGACCCATGCTGAATGATGAACTTTAAATATGATCCGAGCATCCCAAAATTTCCTTAATTCTTTCTGAATGAGGGGTTCAAGGCTTGGATGAAATTTTCTTAGTTTTAGAAAGGCTTGACCACTTCTTTAATAGGAATTACATGCTCTATTATTTGCATGTTGTAAGTCTTAAGATCATTGTACATCTGCCAGAAGACATTTTGCTTCTACTTAAAGAGGTAGAGAAAAAATTTCCACTCTTGAGGTGCACATCAAGTACTGTGATTTTCATACTTCAGATCTTTTTTTATACTAAGATTTACTTGTTCATGCAATAGAGTGGAACTACGAATGTTTGTGTTAACTAGTCCCTTGAAGTGATTTTGTAGGTCATATAGATTTTTCAATGACACCACACCCTTGGGCATGGGATTTCATCTACTTGCTTGAGTTGAATCCTTCAAATCTTTCTCTTGTCCATTGACTTCATCGATAGCAACATCCTTGAATAAATCAGTGTTCACCATGAAATCCAATATCTATTGTTTGTCATAAAAAAAGGAAAATTTAGTGATATTATTAGGAATGGATGGCCTATAAATAATCTCAACTGGAAATCCACCCTTTCAAGGTAACAACCTAGTAGCAACATTCACTAATGTATAAAAAAAAAATTACAAATATAAGGAACAAAAATAATATTGAAAGATTGGAATGCAGGTTTTAACCCTGTACAGAAATTAGCTGCATATGAATTCTAAAACATAGAAATAAACAATGTGAGTGCATAACACATAAAACACATATACACAGATATTTTCCCCTGGATCGTAAAACTGGGACTACCAGCTTGAATTTTTATTATATTCCTTTCAACGTTACAATACATATTTATACATTCTGGAGCATCCAATACCATGGATGAAAAACCATCACATCCAAAACCATGGACCGAAAACCACCGCTTCCAAAACCATGAACTGAAAACCATCGTTTCCAAAACCATGTGCAAAATCCATGCACAAAATCATAGGTAGGTCCCCCCAACCTAATATAGGGTTCAAAATTTTTTTCCCCAGGGCGCTACCCTGGACCTTGTAGAAGGGGCCTACTCACCCCCCTCAAACCCCTTGGACAAGGGGGGTTTCCATCCCCTCCATGACCCCCCCATTGTGTAATTGGCACAACAAAGGGGGGGCTCCACCCCCCCTTTAACCCCTCGGTTAATTACGTCGGCTAGTCATGGAAAGAATATAACACAACCCAACATTCTCCCACTTGTTGTTTTATTCCCACAGGGGGCCATAGGAGAGCTTAGTAATTTATCCAACCATGCAAGGCACAATGTTTCTCTACACCAAGCGAAATTCTCAGAGCTCACAGATTTTGTCAACGCATCTGCAATCTTCTTCAAAGTGTCCACCTTTACTAGTAAAACCTTTTTGTCTTCTATCATATCCCTCACAAAGTGATATTGAACATCAATGTGCTTTGTCTTTGAATGGTAAACAGGGTTCTTTGCTAAGAAAATTGCACTTTAGCTGTCATAATCTATCCTTATAGCTCCCTGTACTAACCCCATACTTGAACACAATCTCTGCAACCAAACTGCTTCCTTGCTTGTATGAGTGGCTGCCATGTATTTTGCCTTTGTTGTTGATAGTGCCACTACAGATTGTTTCTTACTCATCCAACTGACTGCACCTCCAAATAGGTTAAAAACATACCCAAATGTAGATCTTCTCTAATCCATATCTCTAGCCCATTCTACACCAAAAAAGCCATGGATATCCAAAACTTTGTCCAATCCTGGTCTTCCTTGGTAGCACAAACCATAATCACTAGTGCCATGAAAATACCTGAAAACCCGCTTCACTGCTGTCCAATGCTCCTTCCCTGGTTTTGACATAAACCTACTTAATAATCCCACTACATGTGCAATATCTGGTCTAGTACAGACGATCACATCCATCAAGCTACCGACTACACTTGCTTATGGAACATGGGACATATCCTCTTCCTCTTCTTGTGCCTTGGGACACTGTTCAGCAGATAACTTTACACCTATAGGAATAGGAACCTTCAGTAGTTTAATCTCTTGCATATTAAACCTCTACAGTATTGACTTGACATACTTCCTATGGCTTAACCAGAGCTGCATATTTGCCCGGTCTCTTTTAATTTCCATGCCCAAAATATATTTTGCAACACCAAGATCATTCATGTCAAATTTGGAGGACAATTGGGTCATCAAATCCTAGATAATTTCTTTTTCATTTCCAACCAGCAACATATCATCCACATACAATACTAGAAAAATAACATGGTCACCAATTAATTTAAAATACACACAGTGATTTGCTTTTCTTCTGGTGAAGCCAAGTCCTCGTATCAAATTTCTGATACCACATCCTTGGTGACTATATTAACCCATACAGAGACTTCTTTAACTTCCATACTAGTTCTTTCTTACCCTTCACCGCAAAGCCTTTAGGTTGCTTCATGTAGATCTCATCTTCCACATCCCTATGAAGAAATGTTGTCTTCACATCCATCTATTCTACCTCAAAATCAAAAGTAGCAGCAGTAGATAAAAGTAATCTAATAGAAGCTACCTTGGCAACAGGAGAAAAAATATCACCAAAATCAATTCGCGGCACCTGGGAATAACCTTTTGCAACCAACCAAGCTTTATATTTCTCCACCTTTCCTTCTACATTTGTCTTCTTATTGAACACCCATTTGTTTCCAATGGCTTTCCTTCCAGCCGACAACTCCACCAGATCCCAAGCCTCATTTTTGTGCAAAGATGCCATTTCATCTGCCATGGCCTCTTTCCAGAGTTTTCCATCCTCTGAATATACTACTTCCATCATAGTTCTAGGATCATCATTAGTAATAGATAAAGAAAAATTTAAATAGAAAGCAGATGGACTATACCTTTCTGGTTGCCTTCTTTCTCGAACTGATCTTCTCACACTTGGTTGGCTCTTCATCTTCTGATTCCTCCTCTGCTGTAGAGTCTAATTCTTCCTCCTTTAGCTCAAATGCTATATTCTCAGGTTCCTTTGATGGGACTTCATGTTTAATAACATCTTTCACCTCTCTGAACACCACATCTTAGTTGCACACAACCTTCCTTGTTATTGGGTTCCAAAGCTTATAACCCTTTAAACCATCCTTATAACCAATAAAGATGCACTTTTCAGATTTACTATCTAACTTGGTTCTTTTCTCCTTTGGAACATGTACATATGCATCACATCCAAATATCCTCAGATGTGAAAGAGATGGTTTCTCACCAGTGCATACCTCTTGTAGAGTCTTATCCTCCAACGCTAATGAAGGTGATCTGTTGAACAGGTAACACGCTGTCTCCACTGCCTCTACCCCGAATTATTGTCCTAACTCAGCACCACTGAGCATGCTTCTTGCCATTTCCATCAACGTCTTTTTCATTGTTTTTGAAACTCCATTTTTCTTAGGTGTGTATGGAGTAGTCTTATGTCGTGATATACCACACTTCCTAGAGGATTCTTCAAATTCCTTGTTGCAAAACTCTTTACTGTTATCTGACCTCAACACCTTTATCTTATTCTCTGTCTAGTTTTCCACTAGAGCCTTAAATTATTTAAACTTGTCAAAGACTTCAGATTTCTTCTTAAGGAAATATATCCATGTATTCATTGAGAAATCATCTATAAAGGATACATAGTACACAGACTTACCCAGTGATGGAGCCTTCACAGGTCCAAACACATCACTGTGCACAAGCTCTAATATATGTTTCACCCTCTTACCACTAGAAGGGAAACTCACCTGATTCTGCTTCCCAGATACACAATTTTCACGGAAATCAAAATCTAGAGAGGTATTACTCATACCTTCTACCACACCTTTACCATGAGGTATTCGAAGGCCCTTCTATCCAATATTTCCAAGCCTTTGATGCCACAACATGGTCTTCTTTCCAGAGACCACTAGTTTTTCTACTCCACTTTCAGGAACCACAAAAATGTTGCACCCATCAACAACAGTGCTACCTTGCAACTTATACAAAGTTCCAAATTCAAAATCCACACATCAATACCAGTGCTCCCCAAAACATCTTGTAGGTATCCTTCTCGAACACTGTTTTTACATCTGCATCATCCAACTTGCTTATGGAAATCAGATTTCTGGCCAATGCAGGAATATGCAGAACACCCAGAATTGTTCTAACCTTTCCACCTTACAACTTCAACTTTACTTTTTTGTGAGCAACGATTCTAGCCTTCCTATCATCCCCCAAGAAGGCATCAGCACCATCATATTTATCATACTCACAGAACCACTCTCTATGGGGAGTGAAGTGAAAGGATGCACCTGAGTCAAACAACCATGCCTCATGATCTACATGTGTACTTGAAGAAGCCAAGTACACATCCCCACCTTCATCTGAGGTGGTTTTTGCCTCTGTAGAAGGAGCATCATCAGATCCCTTTCCTTTTTCAGGAGCTTTAGATTTACAATCCATTTTGTAGTGCCCTTCCTTTTCACATTTCCAGCACACCACTTTTACAGGATTTCCTAGATATTTAGATTTAGCTCTAGATTTAGATCTCCCACTTGATGAATTATTTTTGTTTATGTTCTAGGACCATCCTCATACAGAAAAGGCATCACCATTCTGGCTCTCCATATTTTTCCGTCTCATCTCCTTCATTTGCAAGGATGAGACTACTTCATCAAACTGCAAGGAAGTTGCATTGCTACCTATTGCAATAACCAGAATATCCCACGAATCTGGTAGAGAACACAACAAACTGATGCACTTATTTTCATTTGAAATTTTAATATCAACAGACAGTAAATGACTTAACACAACATTAAATGCATTCATATGCTCTGTCACCAAGTCTCCATCTTTCATCCTTAGGTTATACAAATTTTTCCGTAGGAACAATTTATTCAGCAGAGGCTTAGATTAGTACAAAATCCCTAACTTATCTCAAAAAGCCTTCATCATAGTTTCCCTTGATGCAGTCAACAATACTGAATCTGAGACACATAATCATATTGTGCTCTTTGCCTTTCGATCCCACTACTTACATTCTTCATCGGACACTCCCATTGGTTTAGTACCTGGATCTACCACGATCCACTGATCTTTATCCGCCAATAGATCCTCCATCTTGAGTTTCCACAACTCAAAGCTCCGACCATTAAATTTCTCAATCTCTATCTTTCCACTGCTCGCCATCTTCTTTCACCACTAGAATCGATCTCGCAGATCCCCCACTGAACAAGGTCTACCACAGGCCCGAGTGAAACCCCTCAACAACAAAGGCATCCCCTTCAAGCTAAAGCAACTCTGATACCAAATGCAGGTTTTAATCCCGTATAGAAATTACCTACATATGAATTCTAAAACAAAGAAAATAAACAATGAGAGATTATAACGCATAAAAAACATATACATAGAGATTTTTCCTTGGATCCCAAAACTGGGGCTACCATCTTGATTTTTTATTACATTCTTTTCAATGTTACAATACATATTTATACATGCCAAAGCATACAATACCATGGACCGAAAACCATCGCATCCAAAACCATGTGCGAAAACCATGCACAAAACCATAGGTAGGTCCACCTAACTTAATATAAGGTCCAAAATTGTTTTCCCAGGGGTGCTACCCCTAACCCCATAGAGGGGGCTACCTACCCCCCTCAAACCCCCTATGACCCCCTTGTTGCACAATCAACACAACAAAGGGGGGGCTTCGCCTCCCCTCTAACACCCCGGTTAAGTACGTTAGCTAGTTGTGGAAATAATATAACACAAACTAACATGGAATTACAAAATTTAATGCCATACCTCTTGTTAATAATTTATAAGATTAGGTGACACACAATGTATCATATCCTGTAACTGTCATGTGACAATTTCTGAGTCACCTATTGCTTTGATAAATTCAACTTTGAGGCGTTGGCTTTCTTCAATCCTAGAAAAAGTGCCTCATAGTCAACAATGTTGTTGGTGCACTCAAACTCCAAGTGGTAAGAGATCAAATATTTTTTTTATAGGTCTATTAAAATGAAACCATCTCTAGATCCCTCCTACATTTTTTAACCATAAAAGTACAATCTCCAAATATTAGTGATATTAAGGCTATGTCCTATACTACTGTTATTTACATCTACTATAGACGATTCATTTTCACTAGTTATATTTCGAGGAAGGAGTTCCAAGTATGTATATGGTGCAATAGGTGAATTTTGTGCTAAATAACATCCGTGATATACTTCTAGAAATTTTTTTCCGAAAATAACATCTGCAAATCCCATTGGTTAATTTTTTCCCTCAAGTTGTTTCATGGTATGTTTCATGTAAGGCTCACTTTCTACTTGAATTTGGTTGTTTCTACCCTTGTATGGAATCCATAAATGTATCCAATCAATTCAAACATACCCTTATAGTTTATTGGACCAATCGCTGCTCAACATCGAACCATATGCTTCAGGAATGCCCACAATTACAATGTTTATGCATTGCTAAACTCTATGGTTAGATGACAAGCGAATGATAACATTTTTGAGTTCAACAATGGCCTCGAAAAATGATTTGTCCAACTGTATGATTCATGCATAATTTTTATCCCATTTAGCATTAATTTTCTTAGTGATAGATAATGGAATAACATTTGTAGATGCACCAGAATAAACCAAACAATTATGGAAATTACAATTAAATATTTCGAAAGTTAAAAGAAATGGAGGAAAGAGAGTGCTCAGATTCAAATTAAAAACATTATATATTATCGTGAGAGTTACAAGACATTAAGTAAAAAGTGAAAACTTGTTTAATTTCCAAAGAGTGTGATGAGAGTGCCTGGATAATTAGCTCTTGTTGACCTGTTAGCTTTGCGAGCTCAAAGATTGAAATGTTGGCTCGAGCTATTTTCATATCATCGATGACATTGTAATCAATACTTTCCATGTTAATAGGTTGTGCTGATGGATCAGGTGGTATAGATCTATTAGGTGCTTTAGGAGTTGTGGGCTTGCTCTTATTTTTGGTGGAGGTGTTCTTGACACCTAATCAGAAGGATTGGGTGAAAAACTATAATTAATGTAAATAAATAATAGAGAATATAGAGAGTCAGGTGATGAACCAAATAGTCACTCCCTCTTGTATATAATAATGTTTAGCCTTAATGAATACAACAGTTTTGTTTTAAGGAGTTATATCCTGGTCTGACATGGTATCAGAGCATGTTCCATTTTTGGCCTTCCTTTTAAATTTTTAACTCCTTCTCTCTCTGTTTTGCATCTCTTGTATGCTGACATCTTTGTCAGATCTCTGCGAATTCTCATCGTTTGAATTCTAATAATTTTCTACAGTGTTGAATAGTGTTGTAATAGCTTGATTTTTCTTTGTTGCCGCCCTTTCGTTTGAAGAACAACATGTAATTGTTTATATATATTTACCATATTCACTGTATTTCATCATCGTTTGATATATTCACCGATTCATCATTTTTCCTATCGCTTGGCGCACTTAGTAGACCCCACTCGGACATAATTCCCGAGGTTTTACGGGCTCATCCTCGACCATTGATCTCCACCCTTAGATCCAACGGCTGATGATGATATTAGGCTCATAAGTTGCACGGTGGTTACCCACCTGATATGCGCACCTTTTTCTCTCTCCTTCTGATCAACAACTACCATAGATCTCTTGACCTCAGATCTAATGGCCGACATCAATATCACGTAGCCAACATGCTCAACCTTTTCCCCTTCGATAGAAGCGGTTTCTTCTCTCTCCTCAGAGCCACGTGTCCATCGCTCTATGGAATCGAGCAGTCCCTTCTTTAAACCACTTACTGCCTCACATCCATCCGATATTCCGCTCATCGCCTTAAAACCACCCTCCGATAACCATTAACAGTTGGACTTCTTCACCTCCGATAATCGTTGATCTTCTACCATCAACGATCCTCCTCTGCATTATTTCTTCGCTCATCCACCGCTCATCCTCCGCTCATCCTCTGCTCATCATCCACTGTTCATTTCTACCATAGACAGTTACAGTCAAACTCTGACTCCAGTATTTGGGTGAGCATTGAATGCTGAAAGTATTACGTTGTTCGATATGCATTCAATCATATCTATTGTGGGAATAACTCTCATCGGAAAAGAGAATTATCCTAAATGGTTGAGGAAACTCCAACACACTCTTATTTTTAATGAGCTGTGGAAAGGAGTGTGTGTTGGAAAAGGAGACAAAGATCCAGTTCAACCTACCTCTGACAAAGAGCTCGCCATTTGGGAGAATAAAAATAGCAAAGCATATGCATTGATTGTTGCATCTATAAGTGAAGAGGTGAGTCGACACATCAAACCATTTTCAACTACATTTGAAGCATTACAAAAGCTGAAGGAACTCTATGACTCACACTCTGCACTTGAAATTGTTCAACTCATGATTAAACTCTTCACCCTTGAATTACAAAATAATGATCCTCTTGCTTTGGCATCCGAAGTAAAATCAATAATGCATGATATCAAAGTCACTAACGTTGAAATGGATATCACTTTGGTTGCTTTTCTCAAGGCACTTTATCCTACTTACTCTAATTATCTTGAGTCATTGCAAGCAAATGGAAATCTCAAAGATATCACCTTTGGCTCTCTTATAAAGAAATTTTCTAAAAGAGAGAAAGATTTTGGAAAGAAAATAGCACCTAAATCTTCTGAAGAGGTTGTGTGCCTTGCTCATAAAGAAAAGAGTCTTGCCCAAGGTTCTTCCAGAGGAAGAGGTGGTCGAAGAGGCAGAGGAAGATATTTTAGAGGCAAGGGGGGTAGACACTCCCAAGGAGAAAAGTCGGATTTGCACTGCATATGCTGTAAAAGAAATGGATCACATGATGCCTCCACATGCAACCTACCTTGGGATAAAATTGAGCAACAAAGAAACCAACTCAAAGGTAAAACTAATGACACAAACAAAGGTAAAGCACATGAATCAGCTCATTATGTTGTGGTACAATGTAATATTGGAGTAAATGAAGAATTATTTAATGCTTCACTTTCTTCTTGGAAAAATTATTAGTTTCTTGACTCAGGAGCAACTTGCCACATGACTCATAGAAAATATTTGTTTGAAGAATTCACTGAAAATGTTGATGGAGTAGTTTACTTTGCAGATCAATCAAAACTCAAGCCATCAAGGCTTGGCACAATTAGGCTTAAATTGCTTGGTCTTCCAGACTTTCTTCTGCATCATGTTCTATATCTCCCTCAATTAAGGAGAAACTTGATGTCCTTGGTCCATATCAGATAGCAAGGCCACTCCATTCATATGTTTGATGGAAAGCTTGAGGTAAGAAAAGCATCTAACCACTCACTTGCCATGACAGGGATTGAAGAAGAAAGGCTTCTCAAGCTGCAAGGTACCTCTACTCATGCACAACATTTCTCATACAATTCTAATTATGAAGAAGGTACACTTCCATCAAGTCTATTATGGCTTGCTATATTTGGACATTTGAACTATGACAACCTTCACTTATTAAAGAAAAATGGTGTTGCTGGATTGCCTATAATTCCTAGGAAGCTTAAGCAATGTGATGTTTGTATTCTAGGAAGCATAGTAAATAGCCCTTTCATGATTCACATTCTAGAGAACATAGAAAACTTGAACTCATTCATTCAGATTTATGTGGTCCAAGGCCTGTCTCTTCTACAAATGGAAATAAATATATGATGACATTTATTGATGACTACACTAGAATGTGTTAGGTATATTTATTGAAGAACAAATCTGATGCTTTTCAAACATTCAAGAACTTTCATGCATGGATTGAAAATGATGCACAATCTCATATTGGCTCTATTCACACTGATAATGGAAAAGAATACACTTCAAATGAATTTGAAAACTATCTTCGCCAACATGGGATCAAACATCAAACAACTGTGCCTTATAATCCCCAACATAATGGAGTAGCTGAAAGAATGAATAGGATAATATTAAATATGGTATGCTCCATGCTCTTCTTCAAAAATGTAAAAGTAATGTTTTGGGCTGATGTTGTTCTATGTGTTGTATATATAAAGAATAGATGTTCATCTAATGCTATTAGAAGCAAGACGCCTTATGAAATGTTGTATGGGTACATTCCTTCGATAAAGCATCTCAGGGTCTTTGGTTCCACCTATTATGCCTTAATACCAAACATACATAGAAACAAACTTGGTGAAAGAAGTCATAAGTGTATCTTCCTGGGCTATTCAAACACCTCCAAAGCATACTGCCTTTATGATGAAGTCAACAAAAATTTTGTTGTCTCTAGAGATGTAATCTTTCTTGAATCATCCAAAACTGACAATGTTGTTGAAAGGAAACTTGATCACTTGGATAGATTCACAACCGCAAAATCGTTCCAAGAATTTGATAATCAGATTCCACATCTTGAAGGGGAGATTCCTATACTAGATCAACCTGTGGAATCTTCTTCAAAAGCACTCTCTCCCCTGCATGAATCTCCAACAACAGATGATAGTTTGAGTGATGTGATTGATAGAATTGGGAGACTCGATCTTGATTCAGCCCTAACTCAGTCAACAGAGCAGCCTGGACCATCTGAGAAAGGTCCCCCAAAGTGGCTGACAAAGACACTTGAAATCGTTCATCCTGATGAGGTTGGAAAAACAGGAACTAGAAATTCAAATCAGAAAAATGGAGGTAATGTAGATGACTCTGATTCACCTATTGATATGGATGTTTCTTATGATTTTGAATTAAATTTGTCTATAGATTTTGAACCAACTTCCTTCAAAGAAGATGCTTCTCATGATCAATGGAAAGAAGCAATGCAAAAGGAGTATGATGCCCTGATAAAGAATGGCACTTGGAAGCTGGTTGATCCTCCATTGGGAACCAAACCAATTGGCTACAAGTGGGTCTACAAGAACAAGTATAAATCTTATGGCTCACTTGACAAGCACAAAGACGGACTTGTGGCTAAAATTTATGCATAGAAGGAAGGGGTCGATTATGAGGAGACTTTTTCCCCCACAGCGAAATGGGCTACCATTCGAACACTCTTTTCCCTAGCAGCTCAGAATGGTTGGAAAGTCCATCAAATGGATGTAAAAAATACTTTCTTGAATGGAAATCTAAAAGAAAAATTTTTCATGTCCCAGCCAGAAGGTTTTGCTATGAAAGGACATGAAGATAAAGTATGCAAACTTGTGAAATCCTTGTATGGTCTCAAACAAGCACCACGAGCCTGGTATGAAAAATTGATGGAGCATCTTTTGAAACTCAATTTCAAACATTATGATCTTGATGATACAACTCTGTTTGTCAAGAAAGTTGGAAAAACAGTTGTATATCTTGTAGTATATGTAGATGATCTTTTGATAACAGGGAAAAATGAAAGCTACATTGCATCCATAAAGAAGGAATTGAAGAAAGGTTTTGAATGACTGATTTGGGCTATGTTCATTACTATCTTGGTATCGAAGTAACTCAACATCCAAAGTCCATATTCCTTCCTCAAAAGAAATACATTGGAAATCTGCTGAACAGAATTGGTATGATTGAATGCAATCCTCTGACTACTCCAATGGAACAAAACTTAAAGCTCACATCAAATGAAGGAAAGGAATTTGAGGATGCAACAAAGTATAGACAGCTTGTAGGAAGTCTCAACTACCTGACAACTACTAGACCAGAAATTTCTTTTGCTATTGGAATCCTCTCCAGAATTATGCAAAAGACTTGTGAGGGACACTGGTTTGTTGCAAAAAGAGTTCTAAAATACTTGAAGGGAACTCAAGACTTTGGAATCAAGTATACACAGGTGGACAACTTCAGCTTGATTGGATACTCTGATTTAGACTTCAATGGAGATAAAGAAACATGGGTATCTACTTCAGGTTATGCTATGAGTCTTGGATCAGGAGTTATCTCCTGGATATCACGCAAACAATTAGTTCCTGCAGATTCTACAACAGAGGCAGAATATGTGGCAGCAGCTGAGGCAACAAAAGAAATTGTGTGGCTTAGGAAAATTCTTGAATATTTGCAGGTAAAACAAGTGCAATCCACTCCAGTCATGATTGACAATACATCTGCAATAAAGCTGGCCAAGAACCCAAAGTTACATGATAGAACAAAGAACATAAATACTAAATATGATCTGATTCGACATCATGTTGAGGCCAAAACAATCCATCTCCACCATTGTTCCACTAATGATAAAATTGCAGACATCTTCACCAAAGAACTTGGAAGAGAAAAGCTTGAAAGATTCAAAACGATTCTTGGACTCACCAAAAACCCTTCAGATTAAGGGGGGGAATGTTGACACCTAATCAGAAGGATTGGGTGAACAACTATAATTAATGTAAATAAATAATAGAGAAGATAGAGAGTCGGGAGATGAACCGAACAATCACTTCCTCTTGTATATAATAATGTTTAGCCTTAATGAATACAACAATTTTGTTTTAAGGAGCTTTATCCTGGTCTGACAATTCTGTGAGTTATGAGTTGAATTACAAGGGGGTAAAATCCTACACAACAATTTGTTTTTAAGTTCCTACTTAGAAATAGGTCCCTTTCTCCTCAAATTGTAACAACTAGTTGACTGTTAGGGAGGAGCTTCACTCGCTGGCAGCTCATCAACACTCTACTTGTTAGTGTTTTATTTAACATTAAACATATTCATTGTTTGTCTAGCACCCGAACTTTCTTCAGTCACAACATGTTCATTTTCTTCTTCAATCTAATCAAGTTTTTTTTCCACTAACAAGGTATCAATTAGATTAGCCATCATGGTGTTCATATTGTGATTCCTCTGTGGGAACCTCCTTTTTGAATGCTTCTCTTGGTGAAAAGTGAAAAAATTATCCATGCCCAAACTTTCAACATTGAACATCGTGTTAGAACTTTGAGAAGATTTAGCTAGGTGAGAGTTATTGTTACTTTTAAAGAAAGGTAGCCTAAAATACTTGTTGTTGGTAGTGGATGCCTCACTTTACCTTCTCTTTAACTCCGATACTTCGTTCATAAGCAACTTCAAAAACTTGGTCAATCTTTCCATATCAAAAGAGTCTTTCTCCCTATCGTTGTTGGAAGAGGCTTGGGTTTTCTTACTAGTTTCATTGGAGTATTTCGGATCATTGGTATATTCAATGACTCTAATAGAAGGCAAATAGTTTTCAACAATAAGAGCTTCTGAAAAGTTTAAGGCCAAAGTATTCTTTGCAACTCTTTTGACAAACACAAAAATGTTAGTTGGCAAGGAAGCTATATAATAATATTTAGTGATGTCATCATGCATTTGTACATCAATGGGGAACTTGTTCAAAAAATGAGTAAATATTTGGTTAAAATATTTAACTCTTTCTTTGTCCCCCATTTTTTAGGTTCCCAAGTTCTTCTAATAACATGGAGGGAGTTTTATCATCAACAAATTTTTCCAAAAAGTAGCTTCTTAAACTCCCTCTAGCTATGGATTGAATTGGATGGAAGACTCTGATACCATAGAGATTCTCTACCTTCTAAAGTGTATGGAAAGAGTCTACAAACAACATCGTCAAAACGTACCTCAAGCATCCGTAAATTCATGTAGAAATCATCAATATGGTCTTCTACTTTGGTATTCCTACTTTTTTGAACTATGAAAGCAACTTTTATGGATGTTCTTGCATCTTATGAATATTATCCAGATGAGCAAGTGGCCCTTGGGCCATCCAGTCGAAGTCTACATCAACCATGTCTTCATATCCCTCCTCCTCCTCTTCTTTTGAGTCTGAATAGGATTATCCTTCACCATTAAAATCTACGTTATAATCAAGATGTTCCTCATAGGAAAACTAAAAATATCCCGCCTCACTATCCACATTCTCCTCAATAGGTGGAAGTTCCCCTTGGTGACTTGTTCTTTCCATAGGATCAACTAACTCTTCAAGGGTTGTGATAACCAAATATTCCACCAAAGAAACCAATATGTTGTTGCGATTTGTTTATTTATTTATAGGCTAATGAGGTAGAATAGCAACAGCAGGGAGTAAACCAAGAACTATTGCAAATTAACAAGTAATGGATTAGATTGTCCGAAGCTAATCATAAGAAACCTCAATTAATTCTCCCAGACTAGATTGAAAAGTTTCCTCTTTGTCAGGATTATGAGTTGGAGTGGAAATGGAAATGTTACTGCCTTATGTATAAGTCTTCTTGTTAGGATGTGGTGAGCTATCAACCATAAAAAGGTGGTTGCCCTCTTGTTACAGATCCATTTGGGCACATCACTCCCATCATATAGATTAGTGTTTTAGGGCTTATTAAACCCAAATTTCAATTGCTACATGCCCTAAACAAGTCAACCTTTTGAATGCCTCCTTCCCAGATAGTTTCATGGCCTGAAGACATCCTGAAATGACTCCTAAAAGGACCAATGCAGGTAGGCCCATGCAAGGGTGCTCTGCAAAGAACTTAGGCCCATGAAAGGGTGCTCTGCAGAGCCGTTAGGCCCTCTTTGACCTGTGTTGGGTGAGTTTGAGATAAATTCACATAGGGTTTGGGGAATATTCTTATCTTCTGGAGCCTTCTAGAATATTCCCACACTTATCATCTCCTATGAGCTTGAAAATGGATGAGGAATGAGTTAAGATACCTCCTATCCTATCATCCCTTCCTCCATGGAACTAATTCTAAGTATGGAGGGCCATTCAATACCCTAATTGATGACAAAACCTCCTCCATCTTCCTATAAATTGACCACTCATCTAAGTGATCACGGGCTGGACTTTGATGAATTGTAAGGAGATAATTTTAGTTTCAGAATTGAGACTATTGTAAATATCATTATGCTGTCAGAATGTTATGCTTATGATGTGATGTGGATGGAACCAAAGTTGGAGGAGTGACTTCGAAGCAGGCTTCATGGTTGTAATCCTTCCTTCTATTCAATAAAGTATTTGCACCTTTTTCCATATGCTTATCTTGATATGTGGTGCTTATATGTGTGAATGTATTTGATTCAATTTACTTGTAATCAATAGATATTTTTATTTGATTGGTTCTTTGTCTTTTGTTGAAGTTTACACGTACTTCTCAAGTGTGTTAAGTACGGGAAGGAGTGACAGGACCGATACAAAGGAGGAAAGAGGAAAGTGAAAGTACAAGTAGGTTCTCTCATTCTATTTGTCTTATCTATTGTTTATAGAAAAAGGTTAAAGTGTTTTAAACCGTTGTTCTAGATATAGCTACTTCTCTAGGGAATTAGTATTTATCCGTAGATACCAAATTCTTCATAAAAAATTTGTGACCATACTGGGGAATGATCATCATTCCAAGTAGCTTATTTACATCTTAGGACACTCTAGCAGACCTTAGTTCCTTTCATTGATTGTATTTCAGCCTTGTTGAAGTGAATTTGGTCGAAAATTGTGTTTAGTTTCCTCTTGAAATGGATTACTATCACCAGCATAGGCTTGTGAGGGACACAATGCGCTTCAGAGCACCCTTGGCTTAGGCATAGTGCTTTGAAGTGCACTGTCTCCCATTTAGGACTGCGTTGATCCTCCTTGGGTCAATTTTCCACCTTTGGATGGGGTTTTTTACCAAATTTCTTCTGTTTGATTGCTTGTTGAATGATCAATGAGTGTCATGTCTCTGAAATAAAGATTGTATCTCCTTTGCTAGCCCTACTTTGACTTGATTGATTAATGTTTCTTAAATGATTTCTTTGTCATTATCGATTCATCGTCAAAGTTATATTATAGTCGATTAATATTTGTTTGAAAGAAAGTGTCGTAAAAGTATTCATTTATTTCGAAAAGGAACTGTCATAAAGTCTTCTTTCTTGCAAAAATATTGATTGATTGTATGTGCATTAGTTTCCTTGTTGCTCATTTCAACATTAAGGGAATTGAAAAGAAAAACTTGCATTGTGCATATTGTAGTTTGTGAATGCTTGATAGGAATAGTTAGGGAAATTGCATTAGATGTGCTCTTTTCTCTTTGTCAAAGGTCTGATTGCTCTATCTCTTTCTAGCTAAGGTTTTCATTGTTCAAGTTGAATGAAAAGAATGTTTATCATAATAGTTACATTCTACAAGTTGCAAACATACATCACGTGGTGAAACTTGAAAGGAAAATTCTAAATAAGATCAACTTAAAATTCATCTGAATTAACCTAATGGAGCATTGTAACTTAATGAATAACATTTAGAGGTTCTAGGCTAGAGACATGTTCGGATGTCATAAAACATAGGAGATGTCACTAACTTATCTGCGATACATCCCAATTGTGATAACTCATTCCACGTATGTGAGTATATCGTAGCACATCCACGTACCTTCGGGTATATAGGGTGGTGTTACAGTACGTAAAGTATATGGGAATGATCTCATTATGAGGTTTCACATTAGACAACGCTAATACGGATTGGGTCTCCATGTACTTTTAGATATATATGGGAGGACAATTCTATATTATTATCCATCCTTAGGTAACTGAGTCGGTCACCTTGAACATTGTGATACACCGAACAGAATTTGGGGAGATTGACTGCCCGTACTTCTCGGTTCACTGGGAGGTATTTTACAGTTCATAATTACTTGGTAATCCTTTTGCCTATATCATCCATCTTTTGTTTTGTTTTTTTATTTTGATTAAAATAAATTTAATTGATCGCAGATAACATTCTCCATGCTCACTCCTTAGTTGATCATAGGTTGAAACATATGGCAACAAATCCGGAGTCCACCGATCAAGGAATTCCTTTTGATGGGAATCCTAGTCCTTTTTCTCCTTTTGAAAATATTGGTGCTCCTTATATGGCTACATTGTCCCTTCCAAGACTTACCATTGGCTTGCCAATATGGTTTTTTTCAATCTCCTTGGTTCAAAATATCGTGATTTCTTGCAATCGAGTACTCCTCGAACTGGACAAAATCAACCTCCAGTTGATCCTAAAGTTATCCCTTTGCCTTCTTCCTTAGTTTTTTCTTCCTCCCCTTCTTCCTCTTCATCTCGTGAAGGTATTGACACTAGTAACCAAGTGGCTAAGAAGAAGAAGAAAGGGAAGAAGAAGAACAAAAACAAAATTCAGTAGCGGGGAAACCAAGCAACCATTGCTTTGAATGCAACTTCTAATGAGAAACCATCCGATACACCTCAAAAAGTTTGATATCCATGCAAACTTTGTACGGGAGACCATCTTCTTCAAAATTGTCTTGATATTCCTCAGATCTTAGAAGAATGGTCTTCTCGTTCACATCGTCCCATGTCATCAATTTCTAGAGATCATCTTGTTGACACAACACCAACTAGTGGTAGTAAAGTTCATGGAAATAAGGGTAAAGTTAAGTTTCCTTGTAGGTTATGTGAAGGGAATCATACCATTCACCTTTGTCCCTATTTTGATGAAGCCAAAAATGTGTTGGATAATCGTCCTGCTTCACCGCAGTGACTTCCATCTAGTTAGAGGAGACTATCCCTTAATCCTTCACTAGTTGATAAAGTGACTGAACCAAATCAACCATCGATCAAACCCACTCTCTCTGAATGTGAATCCCATGAGTCTATACCTGACCAATCACAGGTGAAGGAAATAGTTGACCTGATTTCACCTTCAGTTAATTGTACCTTTCCCAAAGAGAGTGCATACAATACCACTCAAGTTCTTTTCATTTCTTCATATTCCAATGAGCTTGGGGGAAATCCTCCTGTTCCATCAAGATAGGAGGAAAGTCCTCCCACTCTCATAACTCAAGGGGTTAATTCTCCTATTTCTATGACACCCCCTCCAAGTAGTCTGGTCACTTCCTTTGAATGGAATCAATTGACAAGATGTCGTCTTCCTTCTTATGTGCCTTTCCAGATCATAGTAAAGGTTTGTAATATGATTGTACCCAACACTATTATAGATGAAGATGCATTTGTGAGTATCCTTTCCTCCACCGCTTGGCAAGCGCTCGGTTCGCCGCCGCTTGTGCCTATTGCCCATAATATGTTGGCTTTTAATAGAGGAACCAGTCAACCATTAGGGATCCTTCCTTAGTTGCCTATTACTTTGGGAGGAAAAATTGTTTATCTAAATGTGATGGTGGTCCCAGGCCCTTTAGATTATAATTTACTTCTTGAGTGCTATTATCACTCAGATGTTTTCCCTAGAAGTTATCAAAGAAGGAATAGTCCGAGGTAACCACAAACCTAATCTTTTAAACTTGGGTTCTAGCTAACCTAAGTCCAGAGAGGGCTCTCTCTTTATAATTTAACTTTGTTTTGGGTAGATTTCAGGCTAGTTATTAGTGCTCATGATGTTTTGTTTTGATTGGATGGTGGAATTAAGAAAACAAATGGGAAAAGCAAGTATTCAGGCCATTGTGCAATGGAGGCAATCAAGAGTGGTTTAACTGGATCTGATCAATCACTAAGGTAAGAGTTCATAGGGCAGGATAGCACAACAAAATCAAATCTTCAGGTTCAAATGGATGAGGTAGTCCTAACTAGGGCAAAGCGGAATGAAGAATCCTTAACTAGGATTAAGATGAAGAAAGGAAGGATGATCAACAACAAAGGGCAATGAAGAATCCTTTACTATGGATCAAAGGCGAGGTAAATTATGGAAGTAAGGGAGCAATTAAGAATTCCCAGACCAAGATAGTTTAATAGAAAGAATATAGAAAGTAAATAGTTAAAACAAAGAGCATTTAAGCTAATTTTGAGATATCATTCCTTGTTTACTTTACAGATTTCATAAGAGACACATATGAATATTTTTAACATGAAGAGATAACAATATTTAAACATGAAGAGTAATACTTATTTGTTCGAACTGTGCACAAGAATCCAGTGAAATGTCCTTAGCTTTATTTCATATCCAGCAAAACCAGTCCAATCTTGAGTACAATAGCTCCTTGGCTCAATATAAAATCTCTATAGAAATGTAGTTTAATCCACACTAAGTACTTCATGTTGTGAAGTATTTATACAAATATTGTTACAAAATATCTCATAACAATATGAGAATTATTCCAGGAAACCAAAAATATCTTCAAGCACGAAGATAGAGATAGATGGAGAACTGTCTTCTTGTTTTCTCGTTTATTGTGACTGTGCTGGCTGTTGTAATTCAGATTTGGCTCTTTTAGTTGTTGGATACTTATGTGCTAGATTCACTTTATGTCTTCTACCTACTGACACTCTTTACGTATTCTACTTTGACTCTGTCTTACCTGTTTTACCTAGCAGCCATGTTTTACCATATAGATTTACTACAGTAACTTCATAGTAAATCTATCAATTTTGTCCACCATTCATTGTTAGGTAATTTCATCATTATCATTTTTCTGTATATCTCGTCAGCTTCTATATACTTAGCAAAATTTGGCCTACTGGTAAACAAGTGCTTTACGTCATGTTCTATGAAAAACGGATTTTCCATACTATCATATAATACCTTTCCAGTGGGCAAAGATTTTACCCTTGAAGTACTAGCTTAGCTTCTGGCCATATTATTTAGTCTTTCCATATAATCATCTTGAGTCATCAGCTTGTCATGTATTACCATAGGACTGGGAAGTCCTTTTTCTCTTAAAATACCATACTTGGTCATAAATATATCAATGTATGTTTGGATGCTCTGGCATTTTTTCTCAAGATTGAGCATAAGCTTCCTCTTAGTGAGAACCTTCTTTATTTCTATGATTGTTCCTGTTTTGCCTTCTATTTCCAGTTCATCAAGCTGATACCTATTTTTGCTGTTCAAGAATGCTATCAATTGGTTGGCTTCTTTAGGTTTATCTCCCAATTCTTCCATTGTTTTGCGGATTGCTTCTGTAGCTACCTATACTAGTTCAGTCTGTTCAAAAATAGCTTGAATAGATGGCCAAACATCATTGATAGAGTCAATGGTGTTGGCCCAAAGAATTTCCTTCATGTCTCCAAGTGGTTGTTGCAGTGTCAAGTCCTTTTCAAGGACTTTTATTCTCTCTCCCATTCTTTGATTCTTTTGAGCTTCTTCTTTCTGCTATGTCTGTGGAAGTTTATAATTAGTTTCCAAACTTGACACTTATTCTCTAAGTTTCTTGAGCTTAGTAGCCTGGATGGTCATCTCCTCCATGGCTTTTACCAATTTAGTTGTCTTTTCTGTTGATGTCCCTGTGCTTGTTGATGTACCTGTAACTAGCAGAGCAGTAGCTGGTGGAACTGTTGGTGCTAACACAACAACCAATGTGGAGTGTAATGTTGTAGAAACTGTAGGAATTACAGTGTGAGGAGTGGTGGCCAACTCACTCTTTTTAGAATGTATCAAATTATCCAATTCTTTCTCTATTTCTTTTAATTTTTCATGCAACCTAAGGACTAAGTCCATAAGCTCTTCCTCCATTTGAGTTTCCAATACTTCAGTTGTTTGAGGATGTTGCAAAAGAAGAATTATGAGCTGCTTTTTCAGTGCAGTTATGTCATCATTTTTCTTCTTAAGAAGCTTTTCTACAGCTTTCACATCTTTGGGATCATGGCCCAATTCTATGACGAAGTCCTCTAGGGACATTATTATGGTATCTTTGGCCTGTGAAGAGGCCTTCTCTAATTGGAATTGCGCTGATATATTATTCAATGAATTTTGAAGTTGGTGAGCTGCAATTGCCTTAATAGTCAAGGTGAAGTAGACGATTTCCCCAGTCTGCTTGTGTAATTCTATTTGGTCAAAAGGATGGATATCATTTGCCAATACTTCAAAGTCTATTTTCAAATAATCTTCAATTGACCTGGGTTGTTGTGTAGCTGGTTTCATAAAAGTCATCTGCATTTTTCCTTCTTTCACATCAAAGGCTGACATTAGCCTTGTCTAATTAGTTGGAGCCATATTTAGGTAATGTGCATAACTTTGGGCCTTTATTCTTTCATTCCTATCCTTTATTTCTTTATATTTCTCTCTGATATCTTGGCTTTAGCCAGTCGGAGCTCTAAAGGAGGATACTTCCATTCTCTATTGCCTTTCTAGCATTTGAGCCTGTGAGGTGGAAGGTTCTTGTGTACCTCCTGAGGGGGTGGTATGCCTGCTTTCTGCACCTATAGTTCCTGCTGTTTCTTTAGGAAACTCCTGTTCTGAAAATGGATTCAACCTTTGCCTCTTGATATAAGTTTGGGCAGCAGGTCTGCTAGAAGGAGTGGCCTCCTCTCTATCTCTTTTAGATTCGTGTCCTCATTTAGAGGAGTCTGTGAAATAGGAGGATTTCTCGTGATATGTTCTGGTTGAGCAAGTTCTTCTGAAATCTCTCATTGTTCTGATTCCTCTAGCTACTCTGATGTTTGTTGTTCTTGAGGTCCCTCTTCTACTGTTTTCCCACTGTGTCTCTATGATTTCCTTTGAGAATGGGACTCTCCTGGCACCTATACAAATGAATCTTCATCAAGCCTTCTTTCTAAATCAATCAATACATTATTAACAACAACCTCTATGCTATCTCCGTCTACCAAAGTGTTTTCCACCCATTCAAGTTGATTAGCATACTGTTCAATTTCAGAAATTTTGTGGTGGATGTAAGGAGATAATTTGTTCTTTTGTCTCCTATTGAAAATGAAGTCTAAAGGGTCATATCTTCAGATAAAACTTTGTTTTAGTCTCAGTCTTTGGAGGATTTCCTCTGCTACCTTTCCTGCTTCCCTACTGTTACATATGAAGGGGCCAAGCCGATCATTTATCCTAAGTTGAGCTTTCTTCTTGGCCTTCACAAAATGCACCTCATTTGAATTGATCATTTGCCTGTAGTACTCCAGAGAAAACAATCTGATAGGGAGGTATCTGGGAAATTTGTAGGGAGCCAGCTCACATCCATAGATTCTAATTTCAGTGTGGTTTTGGTAAAAGTACCAATCTTCCACTCTATATTGTTTGGACAAATGTAGGACCCTCTTAATATCTGCACTGATTCTCGGGGGAGGGCTTCCTAATAGCATAGTTGCCACTAGGTGCACAAAGAGATCTATGAAATCAGTATAAGAATATTGAGAGTCATATAGGTGGATCAATGAAGTCCAGAAGACTACGACTTAGGGTTTCCTCTGGTATCAAGCTTTTGGAGTGTGATTGGGAATTTGTCAGCTTGATAATATAGGAAAAGATGATATAAAACAGAAGAATATTCAAACACTCTTTCATTATCCATCCTCATGAATTGGTCATGCATTTTATCAGCAATGAACTTAGCATAGTCAAACATGATGGCTGGGGGCTGCCTAGGAGAGTAGATAGACATAAAGGCTACAATAATTTCATCAAAAAATTCACATGTGGTTTGGCCTAACAAACTGGATATCATTTCTATGATGTCTCGGCCAAGATCAGAAAATATAGTCCACATGTAAGGGGGAGGATCCTTTGGAATGTATTTTTCTTCCCTAATGAAGGTCTGGAAAAACCTAGCAAGTTTAATTGAGGTGAGTGTAGGGAATCTGTTAAGCAAATCTCCAACAGAAAGAGGGGTTAGGCTTTGGCTTGGTTGTAACTGCAACATTTCATTTATGGACTTAGCATTGATGGTAAACAATACAGAGTGGTCACGAGTCATCACTTGTTATGAAACCAGCTCAAGAAAAAGATAGAAAAGATAGATCAACGCCTTAAAATTCAACCTCTTCTAGGGGGAAACCTCCTTTACATTACATAAATGAACAATTCTTGGATGATACAAATGAAAAAAACTCCTTTCTATATATAGGAGTCTAAGGAGTCACAATATAACCTAGCTGACCTAACAATAATAATATAAAGCCACACAAATAACAATAGAGGGATTCTATGGGGCACAATACTAACAATATGGGGATAATAGGGGCACAACAATATTAATAAGGGGTATAATTACAATAGTAATGGGGTAATCGCTAGTATTATAGGGACCGAACATGCCCCTCTCCTTCAAAAAAGTGTTGTCCTCAATGCTTGAGTAGTTATAGATACTTCTGTATAAAATTCTCATCCTCCCATGTGGAATCTTCAGCGGATAAGTTCTTCCACCTGATAAGATACTCCGAAATTGATCGATTTCGTAGCTGTCGAGTTCTTGTTTCTGTGACTACTTCCGGTTCCAATATAAATTTTCCTTCCTTGTCAAGTTCTGGAAATATTGTTTGAACTGGGAGCTTGTCACCTACAACCTTCTTTAAACATGAAACATGGAAAAATGGGTGCAATCGAGAAGCTACAGGAAGCTCCAATTTGTATGCCATAGTACCAATCTTTTGCAACACCTTGTATGGACCTTAATACTTTGGTGATAATTTATTATCCTTCTTAGCTTGCTTGAGGGACATTTTCTTATATGGTTGTAGCCTTAGGAATACCCAATCACCTACATCAAAACTTCTTTCACTGCGATGTTGATCTGCCTGTTGTTTCATTCTATTCTGTGCCAACACGAGGTTATCCTTTAAGAGTTGGAGGACTTGTTGTTGATGTTCAATGTGATGTTCCACTACCTGAACCTTATAATTTTCTCTTAAATATGATGTGATGGATGGTGGTTGATACCCATAAAGTGTCGTAAATGGGGTCATTTTTGTTGCTGTATAGAAGGAAGTGTTATACCACCATTCAGCCAGAGGCAACTATTTGACCCATTGTGTCTGTTTATCAAATACAAAGCAACGAAGATATCCTTCCAAACATTTGTTTACTATCTCAGTTTCCCCATCAGATTGAGGATGATAATATGAGCTATGACCTAACTGAGTACCAAGACAAGAAAATAATTCTGTCCAAAAATTTCCAGTGAAAATGGGATCTCTGTCACTTACAATAATCTTTGGATTTCCATGTAGCTTTTGAATTGTTTCCATAAATTCCGTGGAAACTGTACTAGCTTTAAATGGATGTGATAATGCACAAAAGTGTGCATACTTGGTAAGTCTGTCAACTACCACCATGATGACACTCTTTCCCTCAGACTTGGTTAAACCTGTGATAAAATCCATTGAAACCTCCTCGCAATGTTGGCTTGGAATGGATAAAGGTTGTAATAGACACGGTGTATTAATTGTTTCAACTTTATTTTGTTGGCAAACCAAACATTCCGCCACAAACTTTTGAATATCTGATTTAAGGCCATCCCAAAAAAATTCCTTCTTAACCCTGTGGTAACTTTTTAAAAATCCTGAGTGCCCTCCTAAGGGAGAAGTGTGTAATTCCATAAGAATTTTTTGTTTTAGCTGGGAATTCTTACAGAGGTATAAGCGACCTTTGTACCATAACGAATCATTTTTCCAGCCAAATGTATCAGACGTACTCGAATCCTGTTGTAATTTTCGAATAAGTGTCCACATTTCTTCATCATTCTTCCATTCCTCCCTTGCTTCGTTTATCCAATCTGGTTGGATAATAGAAATGGCGCACAACAATGCTTCCACATCCTCATCCTTTCTTGAGAGTGCATCTGCGACCACATTTTGCTTCCCTTTTTTGTAGATGATTTCAAAGTCATAACCCAACATCTTTGTGACCCACTTTTGTTGCTCTTCAGAGGATAATCTTTGTTCTAAAAGGTATTTAAGGCTATCATGATCCGTTTTTACTTGAAGTGTCTTCCCATTAGGTAGGGTCGCCATTTCTTAAGTGCATGGAGTATTGCCAACATTTCCTTCTCATAAATAGCTTTGTGTAAAAACTTTCCCTTGAATTGACGACTTTCAAAAGCAATGGGTCTTTCATCTTGCATTAAAACAACACCAATTCCATTTCCTGAAGCATCACATTCCACAATAAAGGTTTTTGTGAAGTCCAGTGTAGCTAAGACAGGTGCTTGGCACATTGCCTCTTTAAGATGTCCGAAGGCCTTTGTTGCTTCTGGAGTCCATGAAAATGCATCTTTCTTCAATAGTGTTGTTAGAGGTGCTGCTATTCTCCCATAATTCTTAACAAACTTGCGATAATACCCTGTCAACCTGAGACATCCTCAATGCTTTATGGATGTGGGGATTTTCCATTCCTTAATGGCTTTAATTTTGCTAAGGTCTACCTTAACTCCTTCATGAGATACAATATGACCCAGATATTCCAACTCTTGGACTCCAAAGAAACATTTGGATCTTTTTGCATATAATTGTTTCTCCTCCAATAGTTGTAGCACCCTGTCAACATGTTCAACATGATCCTTCCAAGATTTGCTGTAGATTAGTATATCATCAAAAAATACTAACACAAATTTTCTAAGGAATGGTTTGAAAATTGAATTCATCAAACCTTGAAATGTTGAAGGTGCATTGGTAAGGCCAAAAGGCATGACCAACAATTCATAATGACCCTCATGAGTTCTAAATGCTGTTTTCGGAATGTCTTCAGTCTTCATTCTAATTTGATGATATCCTGAACGAAGATCCAACTTGGTGAAGTAAATTGATCCATGCAATTCATCCAGTAATTCATCAATGAAAGGAATGGGAAACTTATCTTTAATAGTGAGCGTGTTGAACTCCCTATAATCCAGACACATGCGCCATGATCCATCCTTCTTGTGCACTAATACTACTGGAGTAGAGAAAGTACTTTGACTCGGTTGAATTATACTAGCCTCTAGCATTTCTGCAACCATACGTTCAATTTCACGCTTTTGAGAATAGGGATATTTGTACGGACTGATGTTTGGAGGAACACTTCCTGGAATCAGATGAATAGCACGATCATGATCACGCATAGGTGGGAGACCTTTGGGAGTCTCAAGTACCTTGGGATGATTGTCTAGTACTTTTTTGAGATCTAGAGAAATAGATGATTCCAATGTGGAAACATCTAGCGAACATAATTGTGCAATTACACCTCTT
>APFE030346238.1:175707-218589 GCA_000404065.3 Pinus taeda | reverse complement strand
GTTTCCTTTCAATGATTTCTATCATGTCCATCAATTTTTCCATTCCTTTACCTAAAGCATCCATTTTCTGATCAAAGGGTGAAGTTTCATCTTTCAAGGGTGTTCTTCTTTCGTTTCTAACTATAGCTCTTTTGGATAGCAAATTAGATTCTACACTAATTGCAACACTTTGCATATCTTCTAGTGTGGGGGGATTCCTTTCTCTAAGTTGAAAAGCCATCTTAGTATCAAATTTGTTTGGAAACTTTATCAGGGATAAGCCAGGTGGAGGTCTTAGGTCAAGTGGTATTGCGTTATATGCATTGTTGAATCTAGTGCAGTAGTCCTAAACAATTTTGTTTGGTCCCCTCTTAAGGTTTTCATATTCAGAAAGAATTTGAAGAGGGTTATTTTTCTTCTCCCACCTATTTAAAAATTACTGGTAAAAAACATCTAAGCTATCTATATTATTAGGAGGCAAAGATCTAAACCATGTTCTCACATCTCCAGTTAGAGTTTTGGCAAAAATTCCCATTTGGAGATCTCCTATGTCAATTTCATACAGTGCAAAATAATATGTTATTTTCTTTGTGTGTTGTTGTGCAGTGTAAGTTCCAGTGCCATTGAATAAAGTAATTTTACTTTGATTCTCTGCTAGTAAGGCACCTTGAGGAGTAGGCATCACAAGGGGGATATATTTGAGTGCCATGGCTCTAAGTTGGATAGGATTGAGAACAAGAGTTGGGGTAATAGGGGGAATTGAGACAACAAGGGGAGTTGGGGTAACAGGACTAATGGGTATTTGAAGGGTAGTGATAGGTTGATGGGGGAGTGAAGGTATAAATGGAGATGAGGGATGATCTTCAGATGTGTGGCGAAATGATGATGAGCTAAAAGGAGTTGAAGTGGTTTCAGAAAGTTCAGGGATTCTATCAAAAGTAAGGGATGGCTGAGGAGAATTCAGAAGGTACTGATCAATTGACAATTTTTCTCTTTGGACTTCAATTTCAGCTGTGAATTCTGGATCTAGAACTGTGTCCTCAAGTTCACTCTCAGACTTAGTTCTAAATAGGGAATTATCAAAATACTCTTCAAAAGGGAGGTCTTCCAGGAACAACCACTCAGCAGGGCATGAATTGGATCTGAATAAAGGTCTTGGGCTTACTAAACTTTTTTGTCTTTTGATTATTCTCTGAATAAGGTTGGGATTATTAAATACAGGGGGAGGATTTGGATCATGCTTGGCCCTGGTAAAGTGAGTTCTCCCCGAAGCTAGATTTCGAGCTTTTTCTAATTATTTTCTTTTTTATGAATTTTTGAAATAAATTCTAATAAATCCTTTAAGAGGCTTAAAAATTAAAATTTCAATTTCTCAAATGTTTATTAAGACCAGGGGTTTGAGTCCCTAGTATGGTCACCACTATGTTATCACTCAGATGTTTTCCCTAGAAGTTATCAAAGAAGGAATAGTCTGAGGTAACCACAAACCTAATATTTTAGACTCAGGTTCTAGCCAACCTAAGTCCAGAGGAGGCTATCTCTTTATAATTTAACTTTGTTTTGGGTAGATTTCAGGCTAGTTATTAGTGCTCATGATGTTTTGTTTTGATTGGGTGGTGGAATTAAGAAAACAGATGGGCAGAGAAAGTATTCAGGCCATTGGGCAATGGAGTTAATCAAGAGTGGTTTAACTGGATCTGATCAATTGATAAGGTAAGAGTTCACAGGGTAGGCTAGCATAGCAAAAGCAAATCTGCAGGTTCAAATGGATGAGGTATCATAACCAGGGTGAAGGGCAATGAAGAATCCTTAATCGAGATTAAGATGAAGAAAGGAAGGATGATCAGTAGCAAAGGGCAATGAAGAATCATTTACTATGGACCAAGTGGGGGTAAACTGCGGAAGTAAGGGAGCAATTAAGAATTCCCAGACCAAGATAGTTTAGTAGAAAACATATAGAAAGTAAACAGATAAAACATAGATCATTTAAGCTAATTCTGAGATATCATTCCTTTTTTACTTTACAAATTTCATAAGAGACACATATGAATATTTATAACATGAAGAGATAACAATACTTAAACATGAAGAGATAATACTTATTTGTTTCAACTATGCACAAGGATCCAGTGAAATGGCCTTAGCTTTATTTCACATCCAACAAAACTAGTCCAGTCTTGAGTACAATAGCTCCTTGGCTCAATATAAAATGTCTACAGAAATGTATTTTAATACACACTAATTACTTCATTTTGTGAAGTATTTATACAAAAATTGTTACAAAATATCTCATAACAATATGAGAATTATTGTAGGAGACCAAAAATATCTTCAAGCACAAAGATAGAGATAGATGGAGAACTGTCTTCATGTTGTCCCTTTTATTGTGACTGTGATGGCTGTTGTAATTTGGATTTGTCTCTCTCAGTTGCTAGATACTTATGTGATGGATTCAGTTTATGTCTTATACCTACTGATACTCTTTACCTATTCTGCTTTGACTGTGTCTTACCTGTTTTACCTGGCAACCATGTTTTACCATATAGATTTACTGTAGTAACTTCATAGTAAATCTGTCAGTTTTGTCCACCATTCACTGTCAGGAAATTTCATCCTTATCATTTTTCTATATATCTCGTCAACTTTTGTATTCTTAGAAAAATGTGACCTGCTAGTAAACAAGTGCTTTACCTCATGTTCTATGAAAAACAAATTTTCCAGACTATCATATAATACCTTTCCAGTGGGCAAAGATTTTACCCCTGAAGTACTAGCTTGGCTTCTGGCCAGCTTGTTTAGTCTTTCAATATAATCATCTTGAGTCGTTAGCTTGTCATGTATTACCATAGGACTGGGAAGTCCTTTTTCTCTTAAAATACCATACTTGGTCGTAAATATATCAATGTCTATTTAGATACTCTGGCATTTTTTTCTCAAGCTTCCTCTTAGTGAGAACCTTCTTTATTTATATCATTGTTCTTGTTCTATCTTCTACATCCAGTTCATGAATCTGATACCTGTTTCTGCTATTTAGGAATGTTATCAATTGGTTAGCTTCTTCAGGTTTATCTCCTAATTCTTCCATTGTTTTGCGGATTGCTTCTTTAGCTACCTCTACTAGTTCAGTCTGTTCAAAAATAACTTGAATAGATGGCCAAACATCATTGATGGAGTCAATGATGTTGGCCCAAAGAATTTCCTTCATGTCTCCAAGTGGTTGTCGCAGTGTCAAGTCCTTTTCAAGGACTTTTATTCTCTCTCCCATTCTTTGATTCTTTTGAGCTTCTTCTTTCTGCTATATCTGTGCAAGTTTACAATTAGTTTCCAAACTTGACACTTGTTCTCTAAGTTCTTGAGCTCAGTAGCCTAGATGGTCATCTCCTCCATGGCTTTTACCAATTCAGCTATCTTTTCCATTGATGTCCCTGTGCTTGTTGATGTACCTATAACTGGTAGAGCAGTAGCTGGTGGAACTATTTGTGCTAACACAACAACCAATGTGGAGGGTACTACTGTAGAAACTATAGGAATTATAGTCTAAGGAGTGGTGGCCAACTCACTCTGTTTAGACTATATCAAATTATCCAGTTCTTTCCCTATTTATTTTAATTGTTCATTCAACTTAAGGACTAAGTCCATAAGCTCTTCCTCCTTTTCAGTTTCCAATACTTAAGTTGTTTGAGGATGATTCAAAAGAGGAATTTTGAGCCGCTTTTTCAGCGCAGCTATGTCATCATTTTTCTTCTTAATAAGATTTTCTGCAACTTTCACATCTTTGAGATCATGGCCCAGTTCTATGACTAAGTACTCTAGGGACTTTATTCTAGTATCTTTTGCCTGTGAAGAGGCCTTCTCTAACTGGAATTGCGCTAATATATTATTCAACAAATTTTGAAGTTGGTGAGATGCAATTGCCTTACTCGTCAAGGTGGAGTAGACCATTTCCCCAATCTGCTTGTGTAATTCTATTTGGTCAATAGGATGGATATCCTTTGCCAATACTTCAAAGTATGTTTTCAAATAATATGCAATTGACTTGGGCTACTGTGTAGTTGGCTTAATAAAAGTCATCTGCGTTTTTCCTTCCTTCACATCAAAGGTTGACATTAGCCTTGTTTGATTAGTTGGAGCCATCTTTAGGTAACGTGAATAACTTTGGGCCTTCAATCTCTCATTCCTGGCCTTTATTTCTTTATATTTCTCTCTAATGTCTTGGCTTTGGCCAGTCGGATCCCTAAAGGAAGGTACTTCCACTCTCTGTTGTCTTTCTAGCATTTGAGGCTGTGAGGTGGAAGGTTATTGTATACCTCCTGAGGGAGTGGTATGCCTACTTTATGCACCTGTAGTTCCTGTTGTTTCTTTAGTAAACTCTTGTTCTAAAAATGGATTCAACCTTTGCCTCTTGACATAAGTTTGGGCAACAGATCTGCTAGAAGGAGTGGCCTCCTCTCTATCTCTTTTAGGATTTCTCTCCTTATTTAGAGGAGTCCGTAAAATAGGAGGATTGCTCATGAAATGTTCTTGTTGAGCAAGTTCTTCTGAAATATCTGGCTGTTCCGATTCGTCTGGCTGCTCTGATGGTTGTTGTTCTTGAGGTCCTTCTTTTGTTGTTTACCCATTGTGTCCTTGTGATTTACTTTGAGATTGGGACTCTCTTAGCACCTATACAAATGATTCCTCATCAAGCCTTATTTCTAAATCAATCAATACATTATCAACGGTAATCTCTGTGCTATCTCGGTCTACCAAAGTGTTTTTCACCCATTCAAGTTGATTAGCATACTGTTCAATTTCAGGAATTCTGTGGTGGATGTAAGGAGATAATTTGTTCTTTTATCTCTTATTGCAAATGAAGTCTAAAGGGTCATATCTCCAGATAAAACTTTGTTTCAGTCTCAATCTTTGGAGGATTTCCTCTGCTACCTTTCCTACTTCCCTACTGTTGCATATGAAGGGGACAAGCTGATCCTTTATCCTAGGTTGAGCTTTCTTCTTGGCCTTCACAAAATGCACCTCATCTGAATTGATCACTTGCCTGTAGTACTCCAGAGAAAACAATCTAATAGGGAGGTATCTGGGAAGTTTGTAGGGAGCCAGATCACATCCATATATTATTATTTCAATGTGGTTTTGGTACACGTACCAATCTCCCACTCTATATTGTTTGGACAACTGTAGGACCCTCCTGATATCTGCACTGATTCTGGGGGAGGGCTTCCTAATAGCATAGTTGCCACTGGGTGCACAAAGAGATCTATGAAATCAATATAAGAATATTGAGAGTCATATAGGTGGATCAATGAAGTTCAGAAGACTAATGACTTAGGTTTGCCTCTGGTATCAAGCTTCTGGAGTGTGATTAGGAATTTTTCAGCTTGATAATACAGGAAAAGATGATATAAAACTGAAGAATATTCAAACACTCTTTCATTATCCATCCTCATGAATTGATCATGCATCTTATCAGTAATGAACTTAGCACAGTCAAACATGATGGCTAGGGACTGCCCAGGAGAGTAGATAGACATAAAAGCTATAATAATTTCATCAACAAATTCACTTGTGGTTTGGCCTAACACACTGGATATCATTTCTATGCTGTCTCAGCCAAGATCAGATAATATAGTCCACATGTAAGGGGGAGGATCCTTTGGAATGTATTGTTCTTCCCTAATGAAGGTCTGGAAAAACCTAGCAAGTTTGATTGAGGTGAGTGTAGGGAATCTGTTAAGCAAATCTCCAGTAGAAAGAGGGGTCAGGCTTTGGCTTGGTTGTAACTGCAACATTTCATTTATGGACTCAGTAATGATGGTAAACAATACAAAGTGGTCAGGGGTTGTCACTCCTCTCTAACTAGGGCTATAGTTCATGTGGCAGTAGTGGATAATCTCTGGGAAGATATGAACTCTGGGGAACTGGTATTTGGGTAAACATGATTCCCAAAGTCCTATGTAGTCTGCATGGTTTAGGTACTGGTCTATGTACCTACAATATAGTTTCAAAGGGGATTCTTGGACATAAGTATCTTTAATCTGAAAATCTTTGTCGGCTGGTGGGAGATGGTCTAAATCTTTGTGAGGAGTACAAATGGGCAGGACATTCAATGCAATTGGGGCAACCAGCCTTGGCTCTTGTGGATTCAAAGACAGGGGCAAAGGGTTTTCAGAGAAATTGGGGAAAACTGGTCTAATTTAGTGTATTTTGGAGTTCACTCAGCAACTTTCTTACTGAGTTACTTAACTTTGAAGCAATGGAGTCTAGCTTTGAGAATAAAATAGGGTTTCTCGACGAGTTTGGGTAAATACCTGATTTCAGCTTTTGAATGGAGTAATGGCAATTGTGCACTCTTTGCAGGAAGCGCACATGACTGAAAGGTGGTTTGGAGTTTTAGCAGCTTTAGTAAGTTGGCAGTTGGATGTGGGTTGACGGTTGCATGTATGCTGGTGCTTGCATGGAGGTATGAGTTGTCTTTTTCATGATAAAACAAAAAACAATGAGTTTTTTAGTTTTATTCGTAAAGTCAATGTTTTTGGCAGGTATGCTGGGAAAAGGACACTTGGTGTTAAGCAAGGGATGTGACATTTTGTCGTTTAGCGGGAGGTGTTAAGTGGGATCATATCGCACCACTTTTGGGATAAAGTGGTTTTGGGGGGAGGCCACCCGATGCGATTCATCAGGAGCCACGTAGCGGTGGGGTGAACAGTGAAACCACCCATATCGGGTTGGTAAAGGTCGGCCTTCGTAGGCCGCCCGATATGATTATCAACCATTGGATCAAAAGGGGTAAGATCACACGATGATCGAGGTGATGATTTGATATGAAGTTTAACAGAGGGGCTCGGTGGGGTTTTAATACGGTAGGATTTAATTAATGAAGGATTATGAAGGTTTAATGATGTCATGAGTGATTTCATTGGTGGGGACATATTATTAATTAATCATTGATTGATTAATTAACCTCTCTTATTCGGCGGCGGGTCATGGTTATTAATTAGTTGCTAATCAACTTAATTAACCCATTAATTATTCTATTAATAAAGTTTATGTTTCAAACTTCGGGGTGGGATATTAACATATGGGTTTTTAATAAAATATACAGGAAAGGGTTTATTTTGGGATTTAATAATATGATTAATAAATTAATATGAAAAGGGCGGAAAGGATTTTTACCATAAGTTTAATGTATAACCCATGATTTGCGCACTTTATTCATATACACAAAATACTTAGGGTAAGATGGTTTTTATGAGTTGTTTGAGTGAAAGGGGTTTACTTGGAGGTGATTACTTTCCCTAGGCAAATGGTGGTTTTACCTTTGGAAAAGAGATTTTTTAGGGGGAAATGAATGAATTGAAGGGGGTGAATGTTTGTGAGGGGCCTTTTAGTACTTAGGACCTATAAGTTATTGGGGCGAGGATCTGATCCCTCCAGAAGTTAAAGAAATGCTCTAAGGCCCTTTAACTTAAGGTTTTAGGTACTTTTGAATTTGCTTATGGGAAATTAGTAAAATTAAGGGCTTCTAGTCAACCATCTTCCCTAAATGGTCCTTTTGTACGAATGGTATCATCCCTACCACAGGTTAATTACGGGGCAACCCGTTCCATGCCTACATCAACTGACGGTCAATTAAGTGATGTTGTACATTATGTACTTGAGGCATTGGAACCAGATCTCAGTTTCCTTGCTATGGATCCCTTCCAAAGCATTGTTCTCCCATAATGAGAACCTCTTGGAAGTCATGACCTCTTATGGATTGTGATCAAGGAATATGGAGATAGTTCCTAGTCTTGTGTCAAGCTCCTTAAAAAATGAAACAAGGAATATGAGGATAGTTCTTTTACTACCTCAACCTCATTAAAAAAATGAAACAGGTACAAGAGCATAGTTCCTTGTCTTGTGTCAAGCTCATTAAAAAATGAAACAAGGAATAAGATCATAGTTCCTTGTCTTGTGTCAAGATCGTTAAAAAATGAAACAGGGAATATGAGTAGAGTTCCTTGTTTTGTGTCAAGTTCAGTAAAAAATGAAACAAGGTCCCCTAGAGAAAAGTTCCAAGTCAAGTCTTTGAGTAGATCTCGTCAAATCCCAGTCGAGTCTTTCACTTGATCTCATAAATGAACCTTCATTCCATCCACTTGATAGCCACGATTAGTCTACTTAGGTGAATGTAATGAAGCTTGGGGGGCATGCACCTAAAATCGAGTCATCATGCTAGGGGCATGTAAACCAATCTCAAGCATAGTTTTTAATAATTCGAGCTTGTGTAAAAATGAAATTGGATGCAAGTATAGTTCTTCATTTCAAGCGTGTGTAAAAATGAAACTAATTTCAAGCATAGTTCTTCGTTTCAAGCTTGTATAAAAATGAAACTGAATCGAAGCATAGTTTTTCGTTTCAATCTTGTGTAAAAATGAACCCATTTCCATTTTAACCCTTGTAATTGCCATTTTGTCAGATGAGCCTTGGATTTTCTCCTTCCATCATCACTATCTTTTTGACTGATCATACACTTTCACTTGGTTGTTTTACCTTATTTGAGGAACAGTTGCAATGAGTGGTCTTATTGGCCAGCCTCGTCACATAAATCAACATGTTTTGAGAAGTTCCAACCTCACCGAAAATAATTGTTATCTTAGACACCACTTGTCCTCAAAGTGGAGTTCTCTTTAAGCTCTTTTTAGACTCTTGAAATATGAAAAAATTGCCGAGTGCTTGTACTTTTCAACTCGTTGACGGTTTGGAAATGACATCTACTCAGTATAAGTTTAACCCTTTTCTGGACTAAGATAGATTACTTATGAAAAAGGAATACGTTGATCGAACATGGTCAATAGGTTCTCTCTTGCATTGTTTTATGCTTTTTCGGACTTGAGAGACAAAACTATGAAAAAGAACTTGTGGAGTTTTCTTTTTGTTTGTTTTCAGACTCTCGAAAAATGAAAAGGACCGAGTTATCTTTGTCGTTAAACTCGTTATATCATAAAATAGCGACAAACTTGTCAATCATGACAAGACCAAATTTCACCTTCGCTAGACTCATTAAAACATCACACATCGATGGATTCACCTAAAGGGTGGAATTATACAACAAGAATATGTTATCCTCCTCAAGCTTGATAAAAATGAAGAGGTATTGGTCAACAATGACTGGGGAAAATGGAAAAAGGGGTAAACCACTTTTCGTAGTAGGTCTCTCTTGAACATGACACTTTCACTATTTGGGTTGGGTTATTAGCTTGATGGTCATCATACCATTGGTCTATCATACCATCCATCACCTTGTTTTGGGTCAATGCTACCAATTCATTTCAGTGTCGCCGATATGTTCAAGAGAAGTCATTCAATCAAAATTCATCCTTTGCAATACCATAAACCTTCATTTTCATGACTGCCATTATTGAACCTTTTGTCTTCAGTCAAATTCCATCTCCAAAATCATTACACTCATTTCATGTCATTGATGTGGGATACATCAAGGCCCTCTTGTGATGAGTTGCTTCTTATCGACTTCATCACATCATCCAAGAAGTTGAATTAGAAACACCCTTCTAGCACCTTGAGGCCTGCATGCATCAATGGAAGGTTTCTCACTTATGGCGATAGGTTTACATCATAGACCTTTGACCAAAAGACTTTGTATGGTGTTTGACATCAAAACATCCATTCACATAATGTACTGTAGTACCTTGACGATCATTATCATTATTAGTGTTTTCTCTCACGTCTGTTGACGACTTACATCATTGGTTGGTAATGAGACTGTGTCTTCCCATGTTCGACTTCAGGTCACATATTCACATGTTTAGACTCGTACTTGAGTGAACGATTGAATGAGATAGAAGACCCCAAATCTAGTTTCATCCATCCAGGCTGTGATTTTAGAAAATGTACCAAATCATCCGTATAATGGCTTTACATTGATGGTCATTTTGATCATGGGTCTATATCTGTAGACGATTGCCTCTGTACTTGTAATGAAAGTTTATATTCTAAGCATGGGTATGCCTTCCCTCAACTATTCATGAGAAAAAATCAAAATATCATGATACTATGTATTGTAATCGATGCAGGTCACCAACCACTTTGGAACCTCCTTATCACATCGTAAAGCATATCACTCGACATTATTATTTTCAGATTCATGCTTTAGGGGGCAGTTGTTACAAATCCATTTGGGCACATCACTCCCATCATCCATATCAATTTTTTAGGGATCATCAAACCCTAATTTCAGTTGCTACATGCCCTAAATAAGTCAACCTTTTGAATGCCTCCTTCCTAGACAATTTCATGGCCTGAATACATCCTGAAATGACTCCTAGAAGGACTAGCGCAGGTAGGCCCATGCAAGGGTGTTCTATAGAGCACTTAGGCCCTCTTTGACCTGCACTGAGTGAGTTTGAGCAAAATTCACATAGGGTTTTGGGATTATTCATATCTTCTAGAGCCTTCTAGAAGATTCCCACACTTATCATCTCCTATGAGATCGAAAATGGATGAGGAATGAGTTAAGATACCTCCTAACCTCTCATCCCTTCCTCCATGGAACTAATTCTAAGTATGGAAGGCCATTCAATACCCATATTGATGACAAAACCTCCTCCATCTTCCTATAAATTGACCACTCATCTAAGTGATCAGGGGCTGGACTTTGATGAATTGTAAGGAGATAATGTTAGTTTGAGAATTGAAACTATTGTAAGTGTCATTATGCTACCGAAATGTTATGTTTATGATGTGATGTGGATGGAACCAAAGCTGGACGAGTGACTTTGAATCAGGGTTCATGGTTGTAATCCTTCCTTCTATTCAATAAATTATTTGCACCTTTTTCCATATGCTTATCTTGATATGTGATGCTTATATGTGTGAATGTATCTGATTCCATTTACTTGTAATCAATAGATGTTTTTCTTTGATTGGTTCTTTGCCTTCTATTTATGTTTACAGGTACTTCTCAAGCGTGTTCAGTACGGGAAGGAGCGTCAGGACCGATACAAAGGAGGCAAGAGGAAAGTGAAAGTACAAGTAGGTCCTCTCATTGTCTTTGTCTTATCTATTATTTATAGAAAAAGGTTAAAGGGCTTTAAATTGTTTCTCTAGATATAGCTACTTATCTAGGGAATTAGTATTTGTCTGTAGATACCAAATTTTTCATAAAACCTCCTTCTAGCGCCACAATGTTGACGGTGTTGGATCCCACCAAAATGCAAGGGGTCTCCTTGATGAAAAGTCCCAATTAGAATTCCTACCTTTCGGTGTAGGATCCCTTTTGGAAATAAGGCTTGAGTACCATTTTCATTAGAGATTTTCCTTGGCAACAATAGTCATCACAAGAGAGTAATGTACGTGTATGCTTGAATGAACAAGTGAGTATTCCTTCTGGAGTGTCTAGTTGTAGAATGTATCAAGGTTCTTTCAATGGAGGGAAAATAAAAGTGAGCCTTTAAGAGAAGAGTAATTTTACTAATCTAATAAGGAAATTAGGATATGTATATTAAATAATCATTGATCAACTAGAGAAATAGTTCACATAGAAGGAACGATCATTAAAACAAGTACAACACACCTTCTACAAAATAAGCACCAAAGCCACAAAATAGTTCAATTTCTTTAGTACATATGAAAAAAACATATATCGCAAACATTCAAAGAATAGTCTTACAACATTTATGACATATGCTTGAAAGTGTGTTGGCTCAATGAGCATCAAGTATTAAGCAAAAGTTCCAAGATACATTGGTACAATGAACATCGCTAGCTTCGATAGTGGAGTGTTAGAGCTACCACTTGCTCCTCAAAAGAACCATCTTCCTCTCTAATGCCTAGTGGGAGGATCCAAGGTGAAAAGTCCTTTCCTTGAACTATGAGGGAATATATAAACAAATTGGGTAATTCTTCACCTCACTTCTGACTCTTGGAATTCCCTCATGACTCTTTGACTTCTACGTGACCTTTCACATTCTATAGGTGACCCTTGGAATTCTACTTTACATTACATTTCTCATATTAATGAAAATTACATAATTACATCCACAAATGATGTGGAAAATGATGACTCATATGACACCTTCGCATAACACCTTGACAAGACATGACATGACATTGATGACATAGACTCAATAATGATGAGGTAATGTCAAGCCATTATTTCTGTTGCTATCTTTGTGTCTTCTTGAAAGATGGTACATGCTCTTTCTCTTCCCCCTCCATAAGTCTTGAAGGTAGGGAGTCATCACTATGATCCTGAGCTTCAATTTTTATCGCAAAGTAGTGTCCCTTCAAATTCTCATTTAATTATCAACTTGTCCTTGCAGCTTCGTAAGTGTCTTGTAGCATAGTTTCCTTCTACTTATCTTCAATCATCATATTGTAATGTGAAATATAATACTTGCAATTGGAACTCTCTCATGAAAATATGATAACAGTCTGAAAACCGCATGGCCTGACATGCTTCTTGAAAATCGTTGACGGAGTTGAAACTGAGTACTCGATTGAGAGGAAGGTTCAGGGATTGCACAATGCATTGTTCCAGAGGTCAAGAGTAGAGGAATGTTTCTTATGATTGTGCAATTTGTAGTTTTGGAGGCCTAGATAGGAAGACTATGCATTTTAGGAACTTAGCGAGGCAAGATTTTGTACGAAGACTATGCAATGTGTAGTTCAGGGGAGAGAGAGGTTGGAGGATTGCGCAATTTCATAGTTCAAGGATCTAGGGAGGTAGACTACACACTTAGATTATGCAATGTGAATAAGGAGACTAACAGGGAGGCTTGATTGCATAGTTTTGGAGGTTGAAGGCCAATATTTGGAGACCGTGACTGCACAATGCACAATCCATGGAGGTAGGAGATGCACGTTGCACAATTCCAGGAGGAAAGAGGCATGCTTGATGCTTGCCACTATGCAATGTGCAGTTTAAGGAGGGGAGTTTGGGCTCAAGTTGGTCAAGGAAGAAATTTTCCATAATTTAGCTAAGTGTGGGACCAATGAAGCAAATATGAAACTAATGTCTGACATGGACATCATCACACACTCAAAAAAATTGACAACACAAAACATACAAAATGGTTCCCTTATTATGTTGACAAAATAACATACTCCTCCAACTGTGACACTTAAGATACACTTTGTGATGATAATGATGAAACTTGTGTGACAATGCATGAAACTTTGGGAATTGGTCTAATGGACGTCTGTGTGATAAATAAGACCCATCACCATCAAAGTTACATCTTGAAATAGAACAAAAAAAATTCTTTTGCGATGTGTAATGATTCCCATGCCAAAAGACAACACTTGAGTTTTCTTCTAAAAGGGACTAGAAAACTTAAGATAATATACATGGAATGACTCTTACTATTAGAAACGACAACATGCAAGGTCAAAATAGGCTCCAAAATTTGGCAGTAGGAAATTTTTTTGGAGGATGTCGTAACACCGACAACTTGGATGCCCCACATTGGCAGAGTTGCACATTATTGGGCTTAGAATATGTGCAGTGAAAAAATAAAAAAGTGTGTGATGCACCAAGATACTAATGAATAATGCACTAAGATAGATTTTGTTTTTCTTTCGGCGTAAATCACATGATATTTCATTTGTTGATGCGTTTCGAACCAACCAATGTGGTTCATCGTCAAGACAAGTTGAAGAATTAGATCTAGATTGCATGTTAAATATATAGAGCAGAACATGCATAATTATTGACCAAGAAATGGCTATATTGACTTAACAAATGGCTATATTAGACTAGGAAACAGCTAGTTTGACCAGGCTTAGGGAAGAGGCGCAAAATTATATTTTAATTAAAGTTAAGGATTTCAATAATTATTAAATTATTAGTTAGACACTATTTAAAAGTAAATAGGAACTATGAATTTATATAAAAGGTATTAAATATTCTATATTTCTTTTACTTTTTATTATAAATGTTTGTATAAATATCAATATTAAAATAAATTAATTTAAGAAAAATCTTTAAACATCTAAATTTTAATTATATTAATTGTTTATTTTATTGTTAAAATTGTTTATTTAATTGTTAAAAAGTTGAATTATAATAAACCAATACAAATATATTCTCATAGAATGAATTCAAAAAGAAACTATTTTCCTTATATTACTTAAGTTAAATAATTAGTATATAGCATAAACTAAATGCTATTAAATATTTATATCAACCAATAAAACAGATTTTTATAGAACAATTTCAATATTAAATAAAATGTTTTTCTTATATTAATCAAGTTAGATTATTATTTTTTTTCTCTGCAAATACTAACTTCTATTAACTAAAACACAAAATATTTTTACATATGAGCGAGGCATTTCTGCACTCGACAAAATAGTGCTGCCCCATTACATACATAAGCTGGGGCAAGCCATTACAGAGTCCCTGATACCAAAAAGAATACATAGAGAGGAACAAATGTCGACAAGAAGAGAAATTGAGTTTTTCCAAAAACACAAAAGACCATGCGGCTCAGTGAACACAGAGTGATCAAAATCCCATCTGGGAGCTACAGACTAGTAAGACAAATACATAAAAGAGTCAACCATAATTCTGAGATTTAACAAAAACAAGAGAGACTGTCCTAGGAGTCGCTATTTCTCTTGTGCTGGATCATTGTTTTTCTTCTCGTCTCGGGCAGTGTCACCATCCTTAAGCCCTTCATTGCCACTCAAGTCGCTGTCAGGAATGGTAATGGTCTGTTCCGCGTCACCATGAATTTTATCCTCAGCCATAGGCACGGTGTCGTCCAGAGGAGGGAGATTTCTGAGAAGAGTCTCCTGATCAGTCTTTTCTTTGTCCCAATTATCCTTGCTATCGCGGTCCGAGGAATTGTCACTACCAGGAGAGGGCTCAGGGGCGATGCAAGTCAAGGGGGTGACAAGATTTTCCTCCTCCGAGAGAATGAGGGTGATGTGAGCAGTTACCAGGGGTCTGTGCAGGTTACTCTGGAACTTAAAGTGTGTTGTTTGAAAAGCACTATTGGGCCTGGGTTTCCTACCAGAGCTAGCAGACAGCCCAGTTTCCTAAGCGGGAGAGGGACTGAGCAGTTCTGTTGCAGTTTCCAGGGCAAAACTAGCTAGAGAATGCAAACGGGTGTCTTGGCGTCCCCTAGAACGCTGCCTTTTACTAGAGCGAACCATTATGCCAGGACAAAGGAAGTTATGTGAAGGATTATACGCAGTATGACCAACAGAACGAAGACAATTAAGGCCAAAGGTATGCTTAACCAGGGTATCAACTAACAGGACCAAGGTGTCGACCAACAGCTCCATGCTAACGACCAGGACAACCGCGAAGATAACCAACATAAACAAAGTGCAGAAATTCAGAACAAGAAAAGGATTACCCTTGAGTAAAATGTATGTGAGCTTGCGACGATGCCCCGGAATTACGCCATCAATCTCTGCTTCCGTCAACCAAACCGAATTGCCGCGCCTCAGAGCACAGAACAGGGTGAGAAAGCCGTGGATCACCATGGTTATAACCGGGAGAATGTTGCATCGAACGATGCATTGCGTAAATGCCGATCCCCTTCCTGATCTAAACTTAAATGAAAACCTGCTCTCGCATGTTTTAACCTCCCGGGAAGCCACACTGCACTGCAGCTGGCGGTACTGGGCGTTAATTGCTTGCATGGAGAGCTGTGCGATCATGTTTGCCGCCGGGATCCAGGAAATCAAGTTAGATTATTAGTGTAAAGCCTTAAAAAAAAAAACAAAAAAAAAAAACCAAGGCAAAAGAGAGAGGGGATAACAAGGGGAAACAAACATATAAGAAAAAAACAAGACAAAAAAGGAGGGAGGGGCGGGAGAGAAGAATGACTAGAAAGTGAGGACTGGGACCCAACAACTACTAATCTTCCAGCTGTCTTCTCGATTGAGATTGCTCGACCTTTTTTCAATCTCAAGGGCTTCCGTAAATTTTTGGTGGTGGAATTGCGAAACTCTAGCAATAAAACTAGCCTCCTCGATACAAACATGATGTTTGGTTTTCTCTGCATGTTCTGCTAAAGTGGAAGACATGGTTCTCCTATGCTTAAGGTCTGCTGTGTGCTCACTAATCCTTTGATTAATGGAGCATCCAGTTTCACCAATATAGGGGGTTCCACATGAACAAGGAATAATATAAACCCCCTTCATGTCCTTAGGGTCGATAGGATCCTTCATTGATATGAAGGACTTACGAATGGTGTTAAGGGGTCTAAAGGTCGAGGGGATATTATGCTTCTTAAGAATCCTAGAAATCTTATCAGTGGTCCCTTGCACAAATGGAAGGTGGACACCTGCGACCCGCTCTATAGGTTCTCTTTTAGATAAGGAATTTTTGGCAACTTTGAGGAAGGCTTTCTGACCCAGGTATCTACTATAACCATTTTCAATCAAGACATTAAGAATATATGATTTCTCTTTCTCGAAGCTCTTTTCATCAGAGATCCTTAGGGCACAAGTAGCTAGGGTGTTGAGAACCCCAAACTTCTAAGCCAGGAAATGGTGGGAATTGGCATGAAGATACTGCTCCGTATGTGTTTTCTTTCGAAACACTTGATGGGATAGGGAACCATCAATATTCTAAGAAATAAGAATATCTAGGAAGGGGAGGCAACCATCGACTTCTTGTTCCATGGTGAACTTAATGGCTGAGGATTGACTATTGAGATGATTGAAGAAGAGACCTAACTCCTCTTGGCCATGACACCAGATGACATTGGTGTCATCACATATCTTTTCCAAAGCTTAGGCAGAAGGCAGGTCGAGTTTAGAGCTTTGGATTCAAAATATTCCATAAAAAGATTCACAATGACAGGGGATAGGGATGAGCCCATGGCAACCCCACAAGTTTGTTCAAAGAACTCCCCTTTAAAACTGAAAAAGGTGGAAGTGAGGCAGATCTCAACTAACTAAGTGGTATCAGGATTTGTTAGGTGGTTGATCACCTCCATGGTCTCATTTATAGGGATGCAAGTCTATAGGGAGACTACATCAAAACTAACAATAATGTCCCCAGGGTCAAGTTTAATGTCCTTAAGCTCCTCAATAAAGGAAGCAGAGTCTTTGACGAAGGACTCTGTACGACCAACTAAGGGCTTAAGCTTTAAGGCCAGGAACTTAGCAAGAAGGTAGGTGGGACCTCCAATAGTGTCGACAATGGGTCTTAGGGGAGCTCCTTCCTTGTGAATCTTAGGGAGCCCATAGATTCTAGGAGTGATGGGATTGCTCTCAATGAGTTTATGGTGAAGGGGACTCATTGAGCTACTGGATTTAATGGCAAGAGCCACATTCTTAGAAATCTTCTTTAACTATTTTTTGGGAAGTTTCTTATAGCTTCCACTGTTATGAAGATGATCCAGCATTTTATTGCTGTAATCTATTCGAAACGTGTCAACAAATGAAATATCATGTGATTTACGTTGAAAGAAAAAAAAAAAACTCTCTTAAACGATATGGATCACAGAAGCCTCAATTCAACATTGCACTAAGATATTGGGTAGGGATGCATTAAGTCATTTTAATGATTTTCAATGGTTGATTCTTTTACCTTATTGACTTAGAATTCGACAAATATGTTTATCAGTTGATGAACTAAATGAGGGGACTCCAAATTTTGAAATATGTCAAAAAATTTCCATTCTTGTAGCTACTACAATAATTGGCGATTCATGGGTAGGATCTCAAAATTAATGGTTTATCCCTTATTTATGGTGAAGAATAATAATTGGGAAAGTATTATTCTATATCCATGGGTGCCACTAGTATAGCTATTTAGCCTCGATTAGAAGTTAGTCTCCTCATTAACTTTTATGGGTCTTAGTTTGTAACACATCAATTGGCATATGAGTTAGACACCAAAAGATTCGATAGCGGCTGGAGATATTATGTATGTGAGACTAAAATGTTCAAAATTAAGTACAATTCACAGATGTTTCTCCATTACCAACAAGTGTCCATAGCCTCAAAAAAATCACTCAAGGAATCATAAGAATTTCTTTTCTACCAACGAGCATCCATAGCCTTGACGAAGTTGCCTACATCACCTCTCTCATAGCCAACCTTTCTCATGCCTTTAGCCTTTTATTTATTTTTATTTTAAATTCAATTTTGCATTATTTGGGAATTATTTATGCTAGGGCTAGGGTGGATGAGACACCCTTACTTATTTTAAGGTCAAAGAGGTTGTTCCTTGTGTTTTAGAGACATTAAGATTTTTTGGAATGGGTTTTCTCGCACTTTACAATTTTCTCCCCTTCCCTTATCTAACAAGTGGGTAAACAAATTCACACGCACAATTTTATTGATTAAGGACTAATCAATTCATGGAGATTTTCTTGAGGATGCGACTCTTACCAACTTAGTAAAGTTCCCCAAGGACTATATTCTTATTTTCCATTCAACCAATTCATACTCATAAGATGTTTAGGACTAAACCAGTGGATGGAGGTATAATGTTAACCAACTAACAAAAAATTACCTCAGTCTTATTCATGAAATTTGATAAAGCACTGTTTATTTTGAAATGGGAAAGTTATTTATGTATAAGGCTATTTATTTGTGTACAAAGTTCCTAATGGTAAACTTTGACATGAAAATTAAGTTTGGTAAAAAGACTTAAAATGGAAAAAGGAAAGCATAACACAAAATCTATAAAAAGTGGCATATCTCAATGAGCTATTATTGGAAATAGAGTTTGAGATTGTCATTAATTGGGAGCGAGAAAATCTCCCCATGTAAGGTTTCCAATCTAAAGGTATTTAGGGTAAGTTTATCGTGAAGTAGGAATAAAATAAGCCACAAGTGTTGGAACTTGTTATCAACCTATTTTGATCCCTAGAGTCAGTAACTATGAGTGATACTATTGGTTGAATTTTGTATGGAATTTGAATACCTGATTGACCCATTTTTCTTCCCATCCACACGCATCTAGTGCTTTTGAGGGCAGCTTGAAGCCTCCATCCACATGAAGAACCCTTTTTCCAGACGGATGCAACCACAATTTCTCATTGATGACAATGTGATTAGGGCTTCCATTCTAGAGACTTATGTTTCCTAGGAGATCGGTTCAAATCCTCATCTTGTCCTATATATTCAAGATATCTTGGGTGCAATATTGGGGAGGATTCCTAACTAATCCTCACCCCAAGAGACCACATTCATCCTCCTTGGAGACTCTCTAGTCCTACATATATGGATTTATCCTTGAGAGCCAAGCGAGCACTAGAGAGTCAAAGATTCATACATACATTCTATCACTTTTCCATTGGGAGAGAGTTTGTGATTCTTGTTTTACTCAAGGTCATTCAACCGAGAGAGGGTGAGACTCTGCCAAAATATGGAGAGAAGGTGCTGCAATTGAAGATATACTTTGTAATTGCTCATTTGATGATTAATGAAATAAAGATTCATTCCCATTAAATTGTGCATCTATGTTCATTGTTCATGTTTTCAGTTTGATCTAACGGTACTTTGCAGAAGACCATTTGTCATCTTGTTTGGTGGTGCATGTCTGCAGGGTCCCAGTTATCATGGAGAACATATCTCTTGGAGTAGGAGCAATATTCTTCACATTAGATTCAATATCTTTCACCAAGCTGCGTGGATCCCAGGTTAGGATTGAAACCCTCTTCTAGGGTAGATCATGAATGAATGTTATATTTATTTGGGTTGTGTTGGAATTTGTTTGTGCATGTCTCATCTATCATCCTATTGATCTATTATTCTGATTGAGTACTAGGACTACGGAGCATAGCCCCTAGTAACTAGGTACATTTAGTTGCAACATAACTAGTGGTTTCCTTCTTCACTTTTCTCTTGAATTATTGTTTGGTCTTATGTGTTTGTTTCATTCACAAGAGGTAGTATTTTAATTTGAGGTTGTGCAAGTTATCACGTAAGAATTTTATTTGGTTGTTTATGATATGTTTTATATTCCAGATTCATTTTTATCATTGCCACTTAATCTTTTCTAGGCCTTCCTGCCTCTAGGGTTTGGTTTTGACCATTGTAGAACATTGCCTCTTATTGAATAATTGTGATGTAGCCCTATCTTGTTAACATTTCCCTCCTCTTTTAATATTTTGTATTTCTTATTAATTGCTTGAGAGTGTTTGTTTGGATTTTAATTCCTAGTTTTGATGCTTTTTTAGTGCTTTGCGTTCTAGCTTGGGGACTTTTTTGGACTCTTTTTGGATTCTTGGTTAGTTTTTGGGTTTATACTCTTCTAAATTTACGGATTGAATTTAGTGACCATTGAGAGGTGAATATTTTAGGTAGTTGTTGTTATATTTCAAAAAGTGAAAAAAGACTTTTCATTCTTTAGATAGATTTCATTGAAAGAAGAAAAATAAAAAATTACATTTTCGTATAGTTGCATTTTGGGTTTTCACTAACAAGAGTCTTTCACACCATCTTGTTTCATGCCACTACTTTCTTGAGTAATAAAATATCCCTTAAAGTTAATTCATTAATAAAATTCACTAGACTTTTATTTTATTTTTACTGGTAGTACACCAACAACAACTTAGGCTAGGGATTTGGAGCAAGGTGTGTGAGTAAACTGTTGAGAAATCTAGGGGCAGATAGAGTAGTTGATTTCTCTTACTTTGATAACTAAATGTTATGTATTTTTACTTAACTTTATTAGATCTATTATTTCGCATGATTATTATCAAAATTCTCTTCATCAAGCAACTACCAAACCATAAATAATAATAAGACAAAGAACACAAGATATAGGCGATTATCCAGGGCCAAAACCTCTCCAACTGAGAGGAAAACCCAAAAGAGTTATTCTCTTCTTATAGAAATTCAATTGGAAAATTCCAAGTCCTATGACCCTTGACCAAGACCCTCTAATACCAAGTCAAACCTTTATTTCTTTTGAGTGACTTCTGCAATTTCAATCTCCAATAGATTCTTCTGCAGCTTCGACTTTCCCATCAAATTCATCTGCAACTTTGACCTACCTAGTAAATTCATCTGGAGCTCTGACCTTCCCAATAGATTCTTCTAGAGCTTTGTTCTTCCTAGCAAATTCTTCTAGAAATTCAACCTTCCCAACAAATTCTTCTAGAAATTCAGTCTGCCCAGTAAATTCTTCTTGAACTTTGACTCAACAGTTTTCTAGCACTTTGAATTACCCAACAATTGTAGAAACCCAAACACAAAAGAGAGAGAGGCCAAAAACTTCAACCTAGGAATAAGACATCCAAATCCGCTCTTGCAAAACATTCCTTCTCCTCGCACTACATCTGCATGGACGAAGCTAAAGTTGTCATTAAGGAGTAACATTACCTAAACCGTAAAATTAAAGAGGCCATAGTAATTGAAAAAAGGAAAAACAACATAAACCGTGATGAAGGCCTTAGCATTAGTAAGGCTTGGAAACCCTTAATAAAACATACCATTCATAATAATTAATCTAAGATATCTTAACATTAACCTAAATCTTGTATCATAGTCCCTTAAGATTCCAACTTAGAGGATTTAACATTATTAATTAAAAATAAAAGATACTATTAAATAGTCTAAATACAAATAACAACTATAAAAAAACAAAATAATTTTAACATAAGAAATCATATAGTATAAAAAAGGAAAAAAATGGTATTAAATAAATAAATATATAATTATATAAAAAGAATTATTAAAATTTTCAAATAATATAAAAAAATAAAATAAAAATAAAAAAAATATTCTTACTCATTTTCATAGAATACAAAAAATTATCCACTAATTAAATTTAAGTCCTCTCCAAAATAACCGTAAATACATTAAAACAAGAATACTCCTTTACGTTAATTCTTTTTACTTAAACTTAAATGCCTACACATCTGTGATTACAAAATGAATGTAGAATTTTATTTTTAATTTAAGATCATTTTAAAAAAATTATTAAAAAAAACCATTAACAAATATTTAATTAAAAATGAAATATCACGCACATATTTAATTAACATAAGAATTATTAAAATTTATCTCTTAATTGAATTATTCTTAACCTTAAATAATTACAGTAAGACTCTTAATTATATATTCAACCAACCGAATACATGATTTATCTCATCTATCATTATATATATCCTTGTTTTTCCTTGCCCTACTCTACACCAATCTTCTCAAGAATATGGGCATCCCCTGAAGATGGACTCTCGTAGAAGTCTGAAACGTTGGATTTAAATTTTGAACAAGTTATTCCACAATCCTTTAAACTTTAATCTAGCTCTTCGTCTTCTTTTTAACACTTTTCCAACTTCTATCTTGAGGAGATTGAACTTTCTTTAGTGTATGTCTAAATGAGGTGGAATTCCTTCTTATATATAGGATTTTGAGGGGTACAAATTTCCATCTTTAGGATGACGTGTCCCTTCATGTAGGTTGACTTGTTATTTGCATTATAAAGAGGTCTTGGAGGGACTTTAGGCTCAAATAAGTTTTTCTTTAGAATAAGTGACATGCCCAAATGGGTCTTCAATCCACGGAAATGACTCAATTGGCTTTTAAACAAAATAACAAGCCCTAGAAGCACTCAATGGCTGCTTGACCTAAATAAATTTGCCTTAAACATGAAACCCATGCCTTAAGAACAACAATAATAAATTTAATTTTATCTTTACATCAAATACATAAAATCACGATTACATATGTCCTTAGAAGACCAAAGCTAGTTACATATTTCAACATAAATTGCTCAAAGACGTTTAAACAAATTTAGAAGCTTGCAGTAGGGAGTGAAAATCCACTATCAGTAGTATGGTCTGTGAAGCACTTCTAACATGAGGGTCAATCATGAGGTCACATTTGGGCTAGGAGATGTGATATACCCCATTTGGCTAGTTTCGAGTGGTATAGATTGCACAATTTGCACGTATTACAAATGAGGTCAATAACATTTCTTTAGCCCTTGAGGGACACTTTGGAGGAGAACACCTCAATTTGATGGACCTCTCAAGGGGGTTTCAGGATTTTTTATCCTTCCCTTATGTGTGAATTTTGTTGATAACTATCCCCTTAGGATGTGTTATTGTTAGTGACGACCTTAGTTTCCATTCTTCCAAGGCTCATACACAGGTGCAAAGTCGGGCTTGTATTTTTTTGTCCCTAGGATGGATATTAGTCATACTCTCTCATTGCTCTTAGGAAGTGCCCCAAAAATTATAAGAGAACTTGGACCAATTCATAGCTAAAAGGGTTGGGAAGCATGTCGCTTGTATAACTATCCCACCACTAGCTTCTTCATCTTTGGTTTGTGTGTGACTACCTTTCTAGGAATTTTCTGGTGTGTGTTCTTTGGTACAAGTATATATTTTGGGCTTAGGGGTGTTTGTACTAACTTGATTTAGTGATAACATATTTATTCACCATGGCTAAACAATGTCATCGTCAATCACGTTGAATCATAGGTTTAGCTTCTAAGAGGGGTGCATTGTTGACTCCTACTCGTAGAGTGCTTGTTGATGATCAAGTCCCATACTAACCTCAAGTTGACTAATATATTTGTGGTCCTCCTAGTAATGGCTTAATAGCTATCGAGATACTTGTGGATGATTCTGCTTCTCTTGCTAATCCACCTTTGACCGACCTATTAGGACTAGATTTATTGTAGCTAAATATTGATGGTTCTACACCTACCTATGTATACATTATTATTTTATCAATGGAGGAGGTTCGTTCCTCTTTACCCTCTCCATCGGCAAAATCTGCTACCATTTCATCATTTCCACCATTGAACATGGTGGGACCTACACCTTTCACATCCTCTTGGGGCATTCCACTTGTCTCTTCTATGACTCTTACATGTTTTCCTAGTGTTTCTATGCCCATTCCTTCGTCTATGTCGGATATCAAAGTTAACCCTAGTCAACATATAGGATCAAGAATATTTACTCTTATTTTCTCAGCCTACTATTCCTATTCCTCATGTGGGTATGGTAACCTCAAGAAATATGTGGGGAGGATGGTATATTTCTCCTATCTAGCATTGGGGAAACATTTATTTTACTATGTCTCAAGCATGGCATAGTTTATCATTTAGAGGGATGCCATCCTATAACACTTTTCCTAGAGAGGCTAGTTTACTTGGGTGCAACCTTGACATTAGCACCATAATTCCTATGAGTTATCCTCCTTATGTTTGTTCTATTCTGCAAGGAGTTCCTTCTTTTCCTATTGGGTACAACTCTACTAGTAGTCATGCTCTTGGGGGTCCTTTACTCTTTGGGGGCACTTACCCTTGGGGGGGGGGGGACTTCTTATACTGGTCACACTAGCCCACCCTCCATATGTTGGGATGAATTATCACCATGGTTCTCAACTTGTTACTTAGCACCAAGGTATGGGGGGACCTCACAGTTGTTCAAGGGGATCCTATTCCTATGACCCATTTAGTCAGTTTCACAATCTTATCTTATCCTCTCTTGATCTTTTGCATTTGGCTCAACTGACAAATAAGCCCATCTATCATGATCCTTGGTGGCCACCCATTCTTGCCAATTTACAATTTGATATCCCTAATTTTGAAGGGAATCCTAGAGAAAATCCATCAACACATATCATCACCTATCATATCTGGTGTTCATCAAACTCTTTCATGGATGATTTGATTAAAAAACATCTATTCCAACATACCCTAACTAGAGATGTTGTTATGAACTGGATATGAAATATTAGAGTGAATTTTTTCCTTTGGCCCAACCCTTTTGGACTCGTTTTCAGTTACCTACAAGGTACAACATCGAATTTCACCTCTTTTCCAACTTCAAACAAGATAAGTCCACTCATATTTCTGATTATATTCATGATTGGTAATGACATAAGTAGTATGTACAAACCAAGATTCTTAACAATATTATTTGGAAATGGTTCATTCGATATATGTTACCTCCCATTGCCAAGGATGTGTCTATGTTCGATACTATTATAGAGGAACAAGCTATTTTGGTTGCCCAACAATTGGATTTGATCTATTCTCAGTTGGGCATGCTCTATGAATTTATTCCCAATGCTCCACGACCTTCTTTTGACCCACCCAAACCTACCTTGGGAGCACACTCTAATGGTGTGATTGGTTTTTTATCGAACCCTATAAGCCAATTTGATGCACAAATTAGGTACTTGATCATGAAATCACAAACCCCAACAAGTGCATCTCGCTCTGAAAAAGCACCCTTTTCTAAGAAACCAACCTATGTTATCATGGTGAAGTCCACAACACCTAAGAACACTCAACAACCTCATGGGAAAAGGAATAAAAAGAATAAACAGAATAATCAACCTACTCAAGAGAGTTAACAAAACCCACTTAACCATGAATGGGGCACATCTGGATGTCATCGTAAGATAAAATTAACTTGCAATGTTTTTCAAGGTGAACTCTTGACTCACGAGTTCACTCAAATGGATGAATTCCACTGAATTCTTTCATCTGCACCTGCTACTCAAAATCCAATTGTCTGGACTCATCCATTCCTTGCACAACCTCAATAAAAAATGGTTTCCTTGGCTCCTCAACCTCCACAAGGTGGAAATGAGGGAAACTATGTTCATCATGCTAATAATTCATCCATTCTTATGTGCCAAGAGCAAGTCAATGTGTCCATAAGAGCTAAGCCATATGATCCTCCTGAATCGAGTTCTTCTTCTAAGGTCTCAACCACCCTGAATGCTTCAAGCATAAATCTCATGGTAGATAAGCCTATGGAACCATTTTATCACTCGCCTAAGGGTGTCATTTAGAGGTCAACACATAATCCATCTGCATGGGCTTCCCAACACTACAAAATTGTTGAGGATTAACCCCAAGCTCCTTGTGCCATGTCTACTTTGGTTGTTTTGTAGAGATGTTCTCAGCAATGCAATGCCTTTTTCACTGCAATTGGAGGAGGGGTTGGATCCCTCTGACTCAAACCTCATCACATTCAATGATGACAAACTGGGCATTCAAATTTCTCACCTTATTTCCTTTCAGATTACTGTGTGAATCCTCCATGGGAATATACATTACACTTTGGTAGATAAAGGTTCTTCTACCTGTGTTATGTCAGCATCATACGGGAAATATCTTGATTCTCCAACACTCGCTAAGACTACTACTCTCTACACCTTTATGGACACCATTCGTACCTTAGAGGGTTCTTCCCAAGTTTTCCATCAAGATAAGGGGCAAGAATGTCTACATCGATGTTGAAGTCATTAATGTTACTTTGAATTATAACTTGCTCCTTGGCCATAATTGGTTCTATGAATTGACCATAGTTATGTCTACGATATTTTGTGTTCTTTACTTTCCCCATGCAGGAAATATTTTCACAATTGATCAACTTGACTAGTGTGTGTCATCACCCCAACTTTCCATTATGGGGAATTCAGCCCACTTGTTGGTGATAACCTTGGTCATTTTGAGAGGGTTGGTGTGACCTTGTTCAAAATCTCATCCCTTATTGGTTTCTTTCCCTAATCACCTTCACCTAAAACTCCTTCTTCATCAACTATTACTCCCATGCATATGATATCTTCTTACACCTATGGACCCCAAATCCATCATGATTCCTTGGTGGTATCATCCATTTCTAAAATTGATAAGTATGGTGATCAAATGCCTTTAAGTCTAGCATAATTTACACATAAAACCATTTATCTAGCATCTGCATCTAATAAGTTAGGTGATGATCCTATTGCAACACTTGATGATTACCTCATGCCTACTTGGCTCATGAGCATCCTTTGTATCATGACTTCCTAGGTGTATCTTCACCATTGATCCTATTTTCTTCCTTGGGTAGATAATATGAACATATCGCATCGAATCTTGGTTTCCTCTAGCAGTGATAAATGTTCCTCGCTACCCACTTGGGTTTATACTATCTCTTATGAAGGAAGTTTGGCCAACATATCAGCTACCATTCCTATTAATATTGCCATGAATATAGGTGTCATGGAAAACATATTGATTGGGTCAGATTTCACTCCCGAAGAGAATGAAATTTACACTTCCCTCTTCAAATACTTCCACGATGTTTTTTCTTGGTTCTACGATGAAATGCTTGACATAGATCCTCAAATTATTTAGTGCAAGATTAAGACTTATCTCGAATCCAAGCATGTTTGGCAAAAATTTCAGCCGATAAACCATTGAAAGATAGTTTCTATTAAAGCTGAAGTTCAAAAACTCCTAGATGCTAGTTGCACTTATCTTGTACCCTTGAATGAATGGGTTTCTAATCCTATGATGGTCGATAAAAATTAAGGGACAAATAGTGTTTTTGTCGATTACCACATTTTGAATCTAGCTTGCCCTAAGGATAACTATCCCACACCATTTATTGACTAGATCCTCGATGTGTATGATATAAATTATATATTTTCATTTATGGATGGATTTTCTGGCTATAAGCAAATTGAGATCTAACTAGAAGAACAACACATGACTACTTTTGTCTACCCTTGGCGGACATTCACTTATCGTGAATTACCCTTTGGTCTTAAAAATGCTAGTGCCACATTCCATTGGGCCATGTCTTATGCCTTTCATGATATAAAACATATCGTTGAAGTTTATATTCATGATTTTACCACTCTCTCTTTGCTTCACGAGGATCATCCTACACACCTTCGAGAAGTTTTTTTCTGATGTCATTACTACAAAATCTATCTTAATCCACAAAAATATGTCTTTTGCATACGATATGAGAGATTAGTAGGCTCCATTTTCACTATGAAAGGGATTTGTATTGATCCCTTTAAGGTTGGGGACATTATCAACTTTCCTTCTCCACACATGGTTTTCTAGATCTAGAAACTCCAAGGGAAATCCATTTTTTAGGGCGGTTCATTGCCAATTATGCCTGTTTTTCAGATCCAGCCACATGCTATGAGATTTTAGTTGTGTAGTTGGATCCTTCCAACTAAAAATTTCTCATTCCATCCCAGTGGCTAGGCAACTTCATATGAAAAAAACAAATCCCTAAAAAGCCTGCTATGACCAGGTAAAACCCATGTGTAGATCAATCATAGAGGCTGAGAAATCAACTTACATTGACTTGGGATGATGCATTGGTTCTCTTACTTCTCCTTTCAATTTCTCTTCAATTATTGGGAATCCTTCTCTCCTCCTCTATTCTCCAACTCATAATGAGCTAAATTGGGAGGTATGTGTTGTTTATATAAGACTTTTTTATAATCCATAGAATATTCCCTTTTTAATTCCTTTTGGGCTTGTGGGTTTTTCTATAGTATTTTTTCTAATTACCTTTTTATAGGAATATGGGAAGCTTCTTTTCATTAGTGCCTCTTTTGGGGGTCCCATTTCCAACAATGGACCTAAGGTACATCTCTTTTACTGGCATATAGGGGCAAGTCATATTTTTCCATCTCCAATGCCTTTTTGACCATTAGTGCCATCATTATCCCTTAGCTCTAAACTCGTCATGTTACAACATTAGCCACTATTTTATATGCATATCATAGCTTAGTGGTAGAGATTTCCTGATCATGGATGCCCTGGTATAACACCTTTTTTCCACCTTGGTATTCATGCAATCATTTTTATTGTCTATTTGGAATCCCTCCCTTTGACCCGCCATGACCTAGAGTTTGAGCTTCATGTCCTCTTCTTTGTCATATTTATGGCCTTACCCTAGGAGGATTCCACTTTATCCCTTGTGATTGCCACTTTTTATCACATTATTTCTATAAGATGAGCCTTGGTTTTCTCAATCCATCATCGCCATCTGCTTGGCCTATTATTTGCTTTCACCTGGTCTTTTACCATTTATTGGAGGAGCCATTGTGATGAGTGGTTTTATGAGACAACCTCTTGACCTTTACATGTTTTAATTAGTTCCACCATTATCGAAACTAGTTTCTACCATTTATACCACTTGTTCCCCTTGAGTAGTTACCTTTAAACTCTTTTCAAACTCCTTGACATAGAAAATATTGTTGAGTGAACTTGTCACCTTTGCACTCGTGAAAGTTACTAAAGGGATGTCTATTAAGTATAAGTGTAACCCTTTTCTAGGCTGACTAGACTAGTTATGAAAAAGGAAAACTCTAGTCCTTTATAGCCATAAGGTTCTCTCTTGTATTGTTTTATCTCTTTTTTGGGCTCGGGGGACTAAATTTACAAAAAAGGAACCTATTGAGCATACTTGTCTTCTCTTTCATGCCCATTAAACCATGAATGAAACCAAAAAGAAAAATGGGAAGGGAACATTTACTTTTGTTAATCATCAAAATGGAATCCTTTGAACATTGCACTTGTTTGCATCATTATCTCATAGTTGGGTTTTAGCTTGCCAGGAGTCGTACCATACATACGTGTCTATCTACTCCTCCATCTGGTTACTCTTCCAGTCATATGGATCATGCTTCAATGACTCCCATGTTGTTTCATGATATCACATGATGCACATTTGCAATGTTTCTGAGTCATTTTTGCATCATGCCACTATGTGTTCAAGGGAAGTCTCAACCTATGTCAGCCATTTGTAGTTGCGTGTTGACTTTGATTCAGCTATCCCTGTGTCATCACTTCATGACTTCATAAATTCACTACATCATCTCAGTTTGTTCCATTTCAATTGATGGGGGATACATCAAGGCCATCCTTTGATGAACCTTCCCATGTCAACTTCAGCTCATTATCTAGGAGCTTGATATAGGAACTAGTAGAACCTTGGAGCTTGTAGACCTTAGTGGTAGGTTTCCTCATGATTAACCATCACTTTACATCATTAGCTCCTAATTAGTCGAGTTAGTGAGTGTTTGGATTCAACTCATCTATTCACATTTAGTGGACTGTAAAGGTACCCTGGGGTACATTTTCATCAATGATGGATCCCCTCGTGTTCATTAACGATACACCTCATTGACCAGTAATCAGATAGTTTCTAGCATGCTCAACATCAACTCATTTATTTGTATGTCATATATTCATACCATCGAGGTTATGTCGAAGACCCTGGGTTAGGGACATTTCACTCTTATATGGTACCCTTCCTAGGCTGCATTGGAGTTATGTTATGTATCGTTTATGAATGTTGAGGACTCCTCTGGGAAACCTCATATTTGTTATGCGTCCATAGCCCTACTGATGTATATTATGACATAGATCCACATTATATTTGTTGGTGCTCATGATCTATTTGATGAGTCTGATGGATTCACTGTGTATTACTCATGGCCATGTCTTAGCATTTCATGTCATGGATATGCAATGTATGTTTGGCAACCATGATCAATATCTCTTTATGACTGAAAATGGATATGTCTGCCTCAGGGATGTTATCATCACATATGAGACTTCGACATTTCATTTCTCCTTCTCTGTATTCTTGGATTTATTTCCTTCCTCCCATTTTGACCTTTGAGTTTTATTGTAATGTATTTCAACCATCCGTTACTCTTCTCACCTCATGCATTAGGGTGCATCTGTTATCAACCTATTTCTCTCCCTAGAGTCAATACATATGAATGATATTATTGGTTAGCTTTTTATGGCCTTTGAATACCTCTTTAACGTAGTTTTCTCCCCTCTCACATTGATCTAGTTCTTGTCAAGGTTTCCAAAAGGGTCCATCCAAAAAAACAACCATTCTCCCGAGCGGTTCTAGCCAAAATTTCTCAATGATGTAAGTGTGACCAAGACTCATGTTTTAGAGACATATGTTTCCTAGGAGATTAGTTAGGATCCTCATCTTATCCTATGTATTTGAGATTTATTGGATGCATTATTTCAGAAGATGGCTAACTTCTCTTCAACCCAAGTGACCACATTAATCCTCCTTGGAGACTCTCTAGTCCTATATAAACTAGTCTATCCTTGAGAGTGAGGCTAGCACTAGAGAGTCAGAGATTTATACATACATTTTGTTAGTTTTCCATTGGGAGATATTGTGTGAGTATTGTTTCACTCGAGGTCATTCAGCCTAGAGAGGGGGAGGATTTGCTGGAATCTTGAGAGGGGGTGCCATAATTGAATATTTAGTTTGTAATTTATCATTTGATGATTAATGAAATAATGATTTCTTCCCATTAAATTGTGTATATATGTTCATTTTTCATGTTGTTAGTTTGATCTACCCATCCTCTGCAGAAGAAAAAATTTCTCACCTTGTTTGGTGGCACATGTGTGCAGGGTCCAAGTTATCATGGAGAACATATCTATTAGAGTAGGAGCAATATTATTCATTTTGGATTCTATATATTTCACCAAGTTGCATGAATCCTAGGTCAAGATTGAAACCATCTTCTAGGGTAGATCATGAATGCATGTTATATTTGTCTGGGTTGTGTGGGATTATTACACGTTTCTCACCTATCATCTTATTTATCTGGTAGTCGGATTGAGGGCTAGGACTACAGATCATAGCTCCTAGTAGCTAGGTACATTTAGCTACAATAGAACTTGGTGTTTTTTCCATTGTCATCGCATGGTTTGTCCCTTATGGGACTTGAAAAACCTTAAAATTCCAACAATTTTCATCATGTTGTTAAAGATAAAATATCTTAACTCTAAAAACCCCTAAGATTCTAATTGTTTTCAGCCCTAGCATTATAGATAAACTATCGTAACTCAGAAAAAAACAATATATATATATATATTGAGAACTTTTCAACAATGGAATTAGAAAAGCTTAAGTTTTCAATTTCAACAACGACATTATGAACAAATTATAAGAGTAAAAAAACTTAAAAAATGAACACTTGAATGAAAGAGACATCATTCCAAGAGTAAATTTTATTTTAAAGGCTAAAATTATAGCTCTTTTTAAATATTTTCCCAAAACAACTTATCCTGCTACTGCCCAGTAGTGTGGCCTAGGGGTCCTGGGAACCTAGAGCCCCTTGGTCGTAGGACTGGGTGGGGGAGTGGGTGGGGAATTTGTCCCATCCTAGGTTTGTAGCCTAGGGCCATTAGACTAGGGTGGGGGTGGGCAAGACACCCTTTCCTAGGCTCCTACCTCAAGGGAGACTCCTGGAATCAACCTAGAGCATTAAGGGTCCCTAGGATGTAGGCTCGAGCACTTTTGCACGAGGTGCCCCTTGCTAGGACTCAATCTCAAGGGCCTTGGGCTCCTAAGGCCCCTCGACCATGGGCCTTAGTGGGGGAAAGCGAGCTGCCCCTGCCCAAACCCGTGGCCTAGGGGCCCATGGTACCTAAGGTTGATTGACACCCAAGGACCCTAGTCCATGGGTCTAGGTGGGGGTGAGAGACCCTAGGTCACGGGTCTGGGTGGGGGCGCCCAAGGATGCTAGGTCATGGGTCTAGGTGGGGGCACCCAGGGCCCCTAGGCTATAGTCTTGGGTGGGGGTGGCTGAGGTGCCTATGCCCAGGATCATGGTGTAAGGGCCATGGATGCCCCAGGTCAATTCCGGAAATCACCTCGGGCTGATTCCAGAAATCGCACATGGGTGTCGAGGATATCACCTAGGGTCGATTCCGTGAATCGCCAAGGGCTGATTCTAGGAATCGCCTAGGGTCGATTTCAGGAATCGCTCCTGGGTGACCACGATATCACCCAGGATTGATTATGGATATTTCCCACGGTATCACCTAGGGTTGATTCCATGTATCACTTAAGGTATCAATTTTAGGAATGGCTTAGGGTCGATTTTGGGAACTGCCCACTCTCGATTCCGGACATCGCTCAGGATCGATTTTGAGAATCGCCTACGGTTGATTTTGGGTATCATCTAGGGTTGATTACGGGAATCACCCTTGGGTACCCAGGGCCAGGGTAAATTTTCGGAATCACCCAAGTTCAATTTTAGGAAGTGCCAAGTGTATCACCTAGGGTCAATTTCAAACATAGGTCCAGGGACAATTCCAGGAATCACCCAAGGTCAATCCCAAGAATAACCCAGGGTCAATTCTAGGAATCACTCGGGGTCGATTCTAGGAACTGCTCTTGGGTGCCTAAGATTAAGGTAAATTCCAAGAATTTCCTTGGGCTGATTCTGGAAATCACCTAGGGTCAATTCCGGGAATCACCTAGGGTCAATTCTAGGAATCGCCTAGGGTTGATTGTGGGAATCACCTAGGGTTGATTCTAGGAATCACCCAAGGTCGATTCTGGAAAGTACATAGGGTATCACCCAAGGTCAATTCTAGGCCCAAGACCAAGGTGGATTTTGGGAAGTGCCTAGGGTACCACCTAGGGTCGATTATGGGAATCACCCCTATGCACCCAGGGCTAGGGTTGATTCTAGGAATTGCCCACAATTTATTACAGGAATTGTCAAGGGTTGAATCTGAGAATCGTCGAGGGTCGATTCTAGGAATCACCCAAGATCGATTCTAGGAATGACACCTAGGTCATCACGGTGAAGGTCAATTCATGGAATCACCTAGGGTCAATTTCAGGAATTGCCCAGGGTCAATTATGGATACCACTTAGGGTCAATTTTGAGAATCGGCCTTGGGCACCCAGGGCTAGGGTCAATTCCCATAATTTCCCAGGGTCGATTATGGGAATCACCCAAGGTCAATTCCAGAAATCTCCCTTGGGTGCCCAAGGCCAAGGTTGATTCTAGGAATCACCTAGGGTCAATTATAGGAATCATCGATGGTTGATTATGGGAATCCTCGAGGGTCAATTTCAAGAATCATCTAGAGTCGATTATGGAAATCTCCCCTAGGTGCTTAGGACCAGGGTCGATTCTGGGAATTTTCCCTAGGTGTTGAGGGATGATTCCAAGAATCTCCCATGGTCGTTTCTAGGAATTATCCCTGAGCGCCTAGGTCCTGGGTGGATGATGGGAATCGGCCAAGGAACCTAGGATGTGGGCCTAAGTGAGAAGTGTCCATAGACCGTGGGTCATGGGCAAGGGCAGGGGTGGGCAAGGCACCCCTACCCAAGCCCGTGGACTAAGGGTGTTGGCTTATATGGGCCTAACCGAAGTTCGGAAAAATTATTTAGCCAAACAAATCCCGCAGCTTCCGGCCCTTTCGGCAACAACCCATGAAGTATGGACTGAGGTCTCACCTGAGGTAGCAGGGGAGGGTGCTGGAACTAGGTTTCCACACCCTTGGGATGTCTGGATGTGGTTTGCAGGGTTTGCATGTCATTCTGTAGCTTTGCACTACCTTGTTCCCGTAGATCTGAACTAAGAATAATCCTTACTACTTATTATTGCATTGTTTATGTATTATTGTGGTCTTTAAGCAAACATTTATTGCATACTTAGAATAGACTCAGATTCACGTACATTCATAACATAATCATATGCGCATAGATTAAATAGTTATTTGAACCATACAAAAATCCAGATCCACGATAATTCAGATTTAACATAGACTTATAGAAGCAACTTATCTTTATTTCCACTTTATCACTAATACATCCAGATCTGCCCTACGCACTTAGCTGCAGGGGTCTATACACATAGCTACAGATTCTTCTAGGCCTCTGTGCACACAGTTGTAGCCTCTATCCCTTACCCAATACCTCGACTCAGACTTACAGATGCTTTCAGACTTTTCTCCTCAAAAACCCATTACAATTCAGATCCAAGATAATACCGCACAAAGAACTGCCTTCTCCCCATATAGCCATGCTCTATTTATACCTTTCTATGGTCTGTGGACCAACTTACTTCCTATTATTCTATATTATTTCTTGGGGGGACAACCCTTTGACTCAATTTTTTACATTTCGCACTCTGCATATTTCGGAGGTTTACAATATTTTTATCCTAACTTCTAGGCTATGAGACACAAAACTGTTACGTGGGACCTCCGCTACCCGACAGTCCCCCAACACAATAATCATGACTCGTCTTGAGTCACTCATCGGTGTGTCATGACATGCTACCTTGGCTTCATGGTTCACCTCCCTCTGAGTGACGCTTGTCATCCTACTCCTTCTTCATTGTCTCCTACACCACTTCATTCAACTCCTACTTCATTGTTTCTTCCAAGTCTGGCAACCAATAATTCTCATTCTTCTCTGCTCGATTAACATAGAACCCCCCCTCATAGGATTTTAGCTCGAGCGGGGGAGCCACATACGGGACCCCCATGTACCACCACAGCCAATTCCAACCTTCGTATCTATTATTCACACTATCTACTTCAGCTTGTGTTGCAATTTTGCAAGACCTTTTCTGTTGTCTGTGAAATCCCAATCCTCAATGTACCTCAAAGACGATGTATGAACTGTTTTGCTACCAGTGGTCTCCAACGTTCCATCCTTTCTCTATTTTATTGTAGTTTGTCGGCCTGCCCTCGAGCAGGGTGACGACATCTGGACCAAATCTGCTTTGTGTCTCCCCTTTTCCAGTACATCCCCTACTGTTTATGTTTCTCACTGCGGAACGCCCTCAGTTGTCGACACAATGGCCCTTAGAGAGTCCCGCCTACCCATCGGCCATATCACCACCCTTAGGCTTATTCCTTGTGCATAGATAATGAAAAGTTCCATATCGATCCACAACATGTGTTTTCCAGAAGTGTAGATTTCTTGGTGGATGCCCCTTGGTGATTTATAAGCGATTTGAATTTCAAATTCCCTAGTTCCCACCTGGTCTAACGTCCTTGTGTAAAATCTATGGTAGCTCGTTCCATAGCTAGCTCATACTCCTTCTCTTAATTGCCTAATGCCCACTCTCATGTTCCATAATGTAGACATCTTGTCATGAATAGTGATATGAACGGTCACCCCTCCTCTTAGCAACGCATCAATGCACTCCTTGCTGCATGACCACGACCTTTGTGTTTGGCCAAATCTATGCATATCTTGGTAATTTCGCTTCTTTTCCCCAGACTACTTTATCATCTCGCACTCTCTTTCAACTAGCTGGAGTGGTGAGACTATCCCTCGAACGATTAGTCAGGCGGGCGGCCCACCCATGTAGAGCATTAGGCGACTGCCATTCACTCAGCCCGTGAAGGGGTCTCCATTGAGTTTGGCAAGCTAAACCGTGCCTCCATTGGTAACTTCTTTCATGACATAGGGTCCCAACCAATGCATTCAGAGTTTGCCAGGGAATTTCTCGAACTTACTGTCATATAGCACTACTAGATCATTGTCCTTGAAGATGAACATCTTGATATGGCAATCATGCCATGCTTTCTCGCACTATTTTTGTACTTATTGATAGAATCTAGCCAAAAACTATTCCACCTCTAGTTCTTCTAGTTGCGCGAGCCGTTCCTCCAAAGCCCTGCAATTGGCTATTCATGTTATTGCTGTGATCCACAGACTAGGGACAATATATTCCATAGGCATAATGGCCTCCTTGCCATAAACTAACCGAAAAGGTGTCTGGCCCATCAGCTTCTCGCATGTGGTTCAGTATGCCCATAGCACAGTAGGGATGCAAAAGTCCCAGTCATTTCACTGTGCATTACAGACCTTGGTCAATGTAGTCTCCAAGATTTTGTTGAATGCCTCGATGGTCCCATTCGCTTGCGGGTGGTATGGCGTACTATGTTGGTGATATATCTAGAATTCCTCAGTGAGTGTGTTGATCATTTCATTCAGAAAATGCATTCCTCGATTTCTCATGAGAATTTTGGGACATCCAAACCTTTTCAGTACATTCTCAAACAAAAACTTCACAGCGATCGCAGCCTTGCAGCCCTTAATCAACTGTGTCTCTACCCATCAGGTCAAATATTCTATCATGGTGATGATGTAGCACGTGCCCATCTTCCCTCATGGCTTGATAGGTCCTTTGAAGTTGATTGCCTACTTCTCAAAAGGCTGGAGCGTCATCTGTGGCTAGAGCGACATTTCATCTCTCCGCGATGGTTTCCCCATCCATTGACATACATCGTAGGTGCGACAACGTGCTTTCAAATCTTGATGTAGAGTGGGCCACCATAATCCTGTGCGAAGAATCTTCTGGGCTGTGGTGCGACCCACATAATGTCCGCCGGCAACCCCCCCATGTGCTTCAGCTAGGATCTGTCCTCGCTCAAACTCTAGGACATACCGATGTAATATTTCATCGATGCCCATTTTGTAAAGGTGTCCTGCAATCATGGTGAAGTCTGCTGCGCAAATCATCAATCCCTTCTTTTGCTAAACAGAATATTCCTACGGTGCAGTTCCTGTAGTTAAAAAATGGATTATATCTTCAAAATGGCCATCTGCTATGCGCACCGCATATAACTGAGCATCTAGGAGACTGTCTTCTAAATTTGTGGGCTCTTCGCCACTCTCAATTCGGGACAAATGATCTAGGCCTGCGTTTAGGTGTCCTGGCTTTACGATGACCTCAAAGTCATATTCCTAGAATAGTAGCAACCATATATAAATGCACCCCCCGAACATAAGCATATTTACTAGGTATTTTATCGCAGAGTGGTCAGTTTACATCTTAAAGTGGCCTCCGAGAAGATAGTGGCAGTATTTTTGAAGTGTGTATACCATTGCTAATCCATCTCACTCGGTAGTGGAGTAATTATTCTCAGCTTTTGACAACTGGCAGCTTGCAAACATAATCAGATGGTCAATTCCCTCTACTCCTGGTTGAGTAAGTATTGCCCCCAATGCAATACATGATGCATCGACATGCACATGAAATTCGATGTCCCATTTCAGAAAGACCAATATAGGGGCGGATGCCATCTTTTCCTTAAGCATATCTAGACTTTTGTTGAATTCCTCATTCCAGCAATAAGTAGCATCCTTCTACAACAACTGTTCCATTGGAGCCGTGATCTGGGCATAGCTTTTGATGAACTTTCTATAATAGCATGTGTGTCCCAGTGTGGTGTGTAGTTGTTTGACACTTCGCGGCACTTGTAGATTGAGTATGACAACAGTCTTTGCCGGATCCACCATCAGGCCCTGCTTACAGACCACATGGCCCAACAGGTTCCCGAATGGGACAAGGAAAGTACACTTCTTTAGGTTTAGTGCAATCTAGTGATGGAGGCAAGTATCCAACATTAACCGTACGCTCGCTATGTGTTTCTTAGCCAGTTTGAACATGGTCTAGTCATTATGATAGACCTCTAAGAACTTGTGTATAAATTTCTTGAAAGCCACTACCACTATTCGTGAAAATATCGTTGGCGCATTCTTTAGTCCAAAAGGCATCACCATGTACTGAAAGCAACCCCATTCGGTGGTGAACATTGTTTTACTTCTGTCCTCTGGCACGATCTTGATCTAGTGGTATCTTGAGAACCCATCCATGAAAGAGTAGGCTTCATACCCTCCCAACATTTTCCTGTACCTCATCTGTAAACGGTGTTCGAAAAGGATCGTTAACAAAGGCATCATTGAGCTTCCTAAGATCCAGGCAGATGAAAATCTCACCCTTCTGTTTCTTCTCTTGCACAACCATCAAACTTACCCAGTCAGACTCCTTGATTGGTTCAATGATTCTTGCTGCCAACATCTTGTCCAGTTCTTCACGGACCTTTGCTTTATATTTTTGATTCAATTGGTAGGGTCGTTGCTTAACTGGTTTCGCGTCTGGCTTCAACATTATCTTCATCATTCCCAGGTCTCCTAGGATTCCTTTTAGCTCTGTGATTTTTGTTGGGAATAAATCTCGATATTCCCGAAGCAATTCAACAACCTTCTCCACTCTGGCGTTGTCCCAATAGTCCCTAAGCGTTGCATACTTCAGCTCCTCTTCTATTCCAATATTGACTTGTTTCGTTTTCAACGGCACTGTGATATCTGGATATTCGATTTTGGGTCCACGCACTTCACAACTTCCCTCTAATTCCAGAATATTGATGTTTCATGGATCGTCCTCATCATCCTCTACTTGGACATTATAGCATTCGGGAGCTTAGCTCAGCTATCACGACCAGTTAGGCTAGATAGTTTCTTCTGGTTCCAGTGGCATCTTGAGAATGGAAACCTTTACCAACTGTAACGCATCGTCCATGGGATCCATCCATTGGTCTTCAAAGAGGAATTTTGACAAAAACCTTTCACACAAGATATCCCACTCGCCTGTGTCGTGCTAGAGCTCCGCTTTAGTATACCAGTTTTTGGGAATGACGTCCATGGTATGATAAAATAAGTGCACCCATTATGGTTGAGGTTCCTCTCCATAGGCTTTGATCCATCTGGTAAGGTGCATGCACGGGTCATCACGTCCATCGTATTTCTCCGTTATGCGTAGTTTTGGCTTTCCAAATTTGATCTTCATCATATGCCTACAGCCGCGCCAATCTTCGAAAGTCCCTTCATGTGTGCCCTACCATCACACAGGCGTTACATGCAACACCCACCTCAATGCATCAAACCATTGGTGCTCTGGTACTACGATTTAAAATTTGGTCAGGAATTCATCTATTATAGTCAGCCCATCATATAGAGGCAGTGCCATGTGGGGACCGAATCTGACACGTATCAGACAGGAGTCATGAGAGACACGTATCTCAGTTTATTCATAATTTTGCATCTTTTTACTTTTGTTTCTACAAAAGAAAATTTCCCCCTCATTCGTCGGGGGGGGTGGGGGGGGGCTAAATTGTGTATGAGTGTTAATCGCCTTTGAGTGTGTCTTTTTTTTTTGTATTGTGGAAAAAGAGAATATGAATAATACACAGTGGATGTTTTTAAAGAAAACCCACGAAAACTAGAAATGCTGATTACAAAGTGGATGTTTTAAAGAAAAACCCATGAAAACTAGAAATGCTGATTACAAAGTGGATATTTTAAACAAAAACCCACGAAAACTTGGAAATGCATATGATATTAGATGAGTGATCATATACATTAATCACTATTGTATTGCCAGTCGTCTGAATCAACACTGTCTGCATGATTTATCTCTAAGAGTTGGTCTATGTCAGGGGTGAATATATGATTTGGCAAGGAATCATCAAGCCATGGAGGTGCTACTTCCAAAAAACAGCAGAAGAATGGAAAATGGAATACATTTGCTGGTCTCATCCTGGGATCTGTAGAAATTTCTCCATGGAATCTGACCTTCACACTGAATGACGGTTCGTCTTGCTGCCTGTCTAGCAGAGCTACTTCTGTTTCAGAATGAAGAAATTCAAACTCTACAGTGTAGTCATATCGAGCAGCAATATGAATTTCCCACATTAAGGTACTAATGGTCTCCCTGAAATTAAAATTGCAAATATGCTCACTCCTAGGCATATACTTGAACATAAACAATTTAAACCAGGGGCTCCACCAATTATTTCCGCCATCTAACTGTGTTGCATACGCAATGACTCTAACATAACCTTGTATTCTGGCCCTCTGATGGATGGAGAAGTAATCTTGCCATGTCCAATCTGTATGTTGGATAAAACCAAAACAGATAGGAATTGGCTCTCTAGAGAGTGAATAATAAACACACCATGGTCTATCTCTATAAAGTGACTCACTGAGATAAGCTACCATGCCATTCTCTGAATCAAACCACTTCTGCAAAATGATTTGGATGACTTCGACTGGTAATGATTTAATTCTTAAAACAAAACAATCCCAGCATAATTCCCATTTGCACTGGCTACAAAACGAGATTGAAGAAAGTTTTGACTGACAGACACTAGACTGGACTGGGCTTTTATGCAAAGAACTTTCCCCTCTGAACATCTTGATGTCCTTAATTTCTGGAGCTCCTTCTCTCGTCAGCATGTCTGCTAGGTAGTTTTCATCTCCTGATTTATAGACAATGTCAAAATCAAATCCTTCTAGCCACAGAGCCCATCTTAGAATTCTGGTATTTCCTTGTTCTAACAATTTTTTGTTAGCAAGAATGCTTTTCATGTGCTTCAGATCAGTTCTAACTAAAAACCTAACACTCTTCAAGAACAATCTGAACCTTTGGATTCCTCTTTTGACAGCAAGTATTTCTTTATGAGAGGATGGATACTTGACCTCTGTGATATCAAAACTACCAGAAGCATATGCACATACAAGTTCCTTCTTACCATGTTTCTGTAACAATGCTACAGCCCATGTATGATCAGATACATCTGTTTCAAGAATGAATGGAAGATTAGTAACAGGCAATCTCAGTTTTGGAAGTTCTCTAATCTTGCTCTTTATATTCCTTACTGTTGTTGTCATTTCATTGGACCATCCAATTTTTTCTTTCCTGAGCCTTTTCTCCAAATTATTAGTGTCTTCAGATTGCTTTTCATAGAACTGTCGGATGTAATTCAAGCAACCTAAAAATCTTTGAAGCATTTTTTTATCAAGGAGAATATCAGGGAACTTTAACAGATGGAGAAGAACATGAGGCTGGAGCTTGATATTACCTCGTTCTATATGCAATCCTAAATAGTCTATTCTGACTTTCCCAATCTGAAACTTCTCTTCTGAGTCAGATAGAACTAAACCATGCTTATATACCATTTCATAAAAGTTTTCTAAATGCCTCTTATGAGTATTTACATCCTTGCTAAACACAAACAAATCATCAATATATACAATTACATATTCTACCCCTCCAAAAATATCTTCCATCCGTTTTTGAAATTCAGATGGAGCATTTTTTAAACCAAATGGCATAACTGTCCATTGATATTGGCCATGAGGAACTGTAAAGGCTGTTTTATACCTGTCTTTTGGAAGAATGCCAATTTGCCAAAAACCACTTTTGAGATCAAACTTGCTGAAAACGTTGGCATTAGCTATTTTAGCAAGCAATAATTCTTTATTAGGAAGAGGATACCTGATAGGCAAGAGAGCTTCATTCAATATTTTGTAATTAATTACCAACCTCTTCTTGCCACGTTTTTGCTCACTATGTTTGTTGACATAGAAGGTTGGGCAGGCCCATGGACTTTTGGAAGGTTCAATCAGATTTTGTTGTAGCAGCTGTTGAATTTCTTGTTTGCACAAGTCTTGTTCAGTGGGTGACATATGATTAGCACTTGCTTTCTGTGCTTTAGGAAGATACCCCTCTTTGTAAGGTAATGCTACAAAATATTTTTCCCTGGTCCAGAAAGCATCTGGCCTGCTTGCTGTGCAATCTTGGCGTAGCTTATCCGAGATTGCCTGTAATGTCCTCTGTCCGTGTATTTCAGCATGTTTGACAATTTTTTGAATCTTTGTGAGGTTCTGCATAGTGTCCTGCAAATTATCTTCTTCGCTGGGATCGACCTTTAGCTGGTATTCTTTTGTTTGCTGGAATCATAACTGATCCCTCATTAGTTGTGAATGTGACAGAATTTGTCCCAAAGGTAACTGGTAGGAATCTTTTTAAAAAATCTTGTCCTAACAATATATCTAACCCTGTGTCAAAACTGTACAATGTAACATAAGTCTGTACATGATTCAAATAGACTGGAAAATCAGGAGATATATAGTAAATCTGCATCAATTCTTTATTTACAGCTCTGAAGGATAGTTTGGTAGGCTGCCAGTAGTAGGAAGGAATTGCACCAAATTTGCAGCAACTGCACATTGCTCCAGAATCAATTTGTGCATCTAAAGTGTATTCCTTGACATTTGGCAACTTTATTTTCAGAGGGATTACTAATTTATCTCCTATTCCCATGATGTTTACCAAATCTACTTCCTTAGATTTCATGGGAATTTCTTCCGGAATATCCTTCAGCAGAATTCTTGCCAATTTTGAATTAACATCATCATATTCAGAAATAAGCTTTTGGAGTTTGGCTGATAAATGCATCATTTCTGATCTTGTTAAATGAATAGATGATTCTAACCTGCTAATTTTCTTCTTGAGAGTATTGATTTCATCCATACCTGTATCTTGAGAGGCTTCTGTAATACTCAATGGTTTGAACATTGAATCAAACTCTCTTGCTTCGAAATACTCATCCTCAGTAATCCTTTTGGAAGACAATTGTTTTTCTAAACTCTCCAGCTTTTCTTTCAATCTTCTCCTGGCTGTTAACTGGGCTGGTGCAAGCTGAGCTAACTGTGCCTTTATGTCATTAATCTGATTCTGCAAATTATCTGTTTTATTGAAAGAAAACATCTTAATGTC